>JBBGZY010000661.1:1392500-1647500 GCA_037952925.1 Lithobates clamitans
GTCATTCTCTGCTGCAGAAAAGTGCTTGACATGTTCTGAACTGATTTTTGGGGCCCTGTATCTGGGGGCCACTTAGTGCTAGAAACCCCAGCTTTGGAAATTGTATGGTGCTAGTTCCACTGGGTTTGCACACCAAATTTGGGGTTCTTAGAACTAAGTGGCCCCGAGATATGGGGCCCCAAATTCGGTCAACTGTGTCTATCTGCAGCAATGTCATTTCAGGACCCTTTGGGTTCAGAGACCCCAAATTTTGGCTGCAGCTAGGGGGCATCTAGGAACCCTTAACTACCGAGTTTGCAGTTCAGGGGACCTATGGCTGCAAATGGGCACAGTGAGGCTTCAAATGGGCATGGTTGACCCTCTTTTCCACTTAAAGTAGCTGTGCATTTCTCACCCTCGTCTTATACTCGGGTCACTAAGTTTTTCCCATTTTTATGTGGTAAATTAGGGCCTCGACTTATACTCGGAACGACTTATACTCGAGTATATACGGTAGTCAGAATCCCTCAGTACCCATTCTCCAACTAATGCAAAGAGGGGCACTAATGTCATCATGCATCAGGGATGACCACGCAGCTAGTAAATGAAATTAAGAGGAAAAGGACCTTGCATATTGTGACTGGCCTGAAGAAAAGTAAATGTAAAGGAACAAAAAGTAAAGATATAGTCTACCTACACTTTGACAAATATGATCACTTCCATGCTGAGGATTTTTAAGATTTTTAATTTGATACTCAAATCTTTCCTTTTTGCTTAAAGGGTTAGTTGACTTTTCTAGAAAAAATGAAAAGGTGAAGTAACACCATACACCTACCCCACCCCCTGTTTCCTCCTCGTACTTACCTCCATAGGTGATGACTTGGTCCAGCATGCTGGGGATTTGAAATTCCCTCTTCTTTCCTCTTCTTTCTGCAGAGTTTTTTGGATGGATCAGAGCGATTCTCTGTGTTGGCACTGACCAATCAGAATTGCTCTGATCTGTCCTGGAAACGCTGCAGAAAGAAGAAGGAGAGGAATGGGGCTTTTGAATCCAGCCTGCTGGACCAGGCACTCACAGGTCATCACCCATGCAGGTAAGTACAGCAGGGACTGGAGGGGGGAGGGTGTACAGTGTTCGTTCACATTTTTCATTTTTTCTCAAAGGATGAACTTAATCATAACTGCTTAAAATTTTATGCTATCACATTAATAACAACAAAAGTAATAACTAGAACAAAGTCAAGATTAATCTTCCTCTATTAATATATTTTAAAGCAAGAAGTAAATAATCTTTTCTGTTAATACCAGTTGCAAACTCCCAGAGTTTGAAATTAAATATTTACAAACCTGGACTTAAAGTGATAGTAAAGCACTTTTAAATTATTATTATTATTATTATTGTTAAAATAGCAAACGTGCCATACTTACCTGCTCTGTGCAATGGTTTTGCACAGAGCAACCCCAATCCTCCTCCCCTCGTGTCCCCCGCCGGTGCTCCTGGCTCCCCCCCCCATTCTGAGTGCCCATATAAGAGCAGGGCTCAACCCCCCCACTCTCTCCTTATTGTCTTAAATTGACAGCAGCTAATGACTCCTGCTGCTGTATCTGGGCCAATGAGGAGGGAGAGAGCCTCAGCTCTCGTGCACATAGCTGGATATATTATTTCCCAATCCAGCCATTAACAGCAGGACCAAGCAACAATCATTTCAAATCAATGACATGTATGTGCATGTGTCCTAATCATATACATTTTTGTTATGTATGTCTACTTTTTCTAGTCACTCTGAAATGGAAACAACAGGAAATTGCAGGATAGTCACCCTCATGCACAGAATCAATGCTAAGATAAATTAGAAGTGTTGAGGTTTATTTACAAATGGAGTAAAGGCTATTTACTTCAGTGAATGTCTGCTTTGCAGAGTAAATGATAGTAAATGAGGTGAACCTGTGTTCACTAGGAATACTCAACTGTGTGTGAGGGAAATTAAAAGAAAGTGAATTTTTACTTAGCTTACTGAATGAGTTGAAGATGTGCTGATTTTAGACATCCTATCATATGCAAGCAATAGTCCTGTATTTTTTTTTCTCTTGCACATGATTGGGTAATTTTTCGCTTAGCTGAAAATACATTACCTTTCCCTAAATCAATCCCAATTTGAAGATGAAGGAAATATAATACAGCTATGCCAACTGAATGACCAGTCTTTTAAAGGATTAATTAAAGGAACCAGATTTTGACTTGCATATGATTGGATGATTGAAGTCAGCACAGCTTTACATTATTTATTGGGGAAAGTGAATATTCTCATTAAGAAATGAACATTCTCTATTCGTTTAGTAAATCAAGTCAAGTGAAAAGCTGTGTCCCTGATATCTGTTTACGTAATACATTTTTGTGGGTGATTGTAGTAGATTAGTATTCAGTAAATTAATAATTACTATAAACATGTGCACACAAATTTGGATATTTTACATCAAACTAAATTAATTGTCTTCCAAATGAATCAAAATATACATTTAATAAAACAAATGAGTAAATATATTGATTTTGCACTCTTTGGTTTTTGATCATGCTATGGGTTCCAGCTAACTGAATACATGTTGTGTTGCTAGATTAGAAAACTAAAACTCCTTTAAAGTTCTCAGTTAAAGTTTCAGACTTTTTTACCTCTATTTTCACCTTCTGATCTTGACAGTAATGGACTTCATGTACAAGGCAAACAATGTTCAGTCACTATACCATATGTATGGAGGAACATTGTTGTCAACCTAGGATAGGGCTACAGAGCACCTCCCCCCTCTCCTCTTCTCCATAACAGATCTGTTCTGATATAGCTGGGAACAATGCTGATACCAATCTGCAAAGGCAAAGAGCACAGCATGTTAACAGCTCACAAGATTTCTGGCAGAATCAACAGCAGGGGCAGCCTGTCCATTTAGGGCGCAAGGGTGCCACCCCCCGTCCATTGCCGCCTCCCCTATCCATGCGTCCAGCCCCTTTCAGGACACCGGCGCATGGATTCCAATGAAAAGGGGGTGTTTTTTTTAAGCACCCTTCAATTTAGGGTGGGCTCAGGTCGCAGAGAGTGCGCTCCAAGCCAACCCAGGTGTGTTACAACAGCGAATCAATATTTGCTGTTGTAACACTGATCCTCCTCCCGGCCAATCAGGAAGCTGGTTTTGACACTGGTCACCCGATTGGCTGTAAGGACAGGCATTCTATTGGATAGGAGCCCGCAACCCACCGCCCATAGTAGCCTGCAATCTGGCCGCTGCCCATAGGAGCCTGCCCGCCTGCAACCAATGGGGAGTTGGGGGTGTGTGCCACCGACCAACCAACCGGGGGGTGGGTGTTTGCCGCCCCCACCAACAAGAAACCACCAGCTGCCATTGATCAACAGGTATTTTTAATATATTTTTGGAACTAATATAAAACAATGCTATTAATGGTATATTTTATAGACCAAAAGGCAGCAAATAAGGAACGTTTTTTGTTAGCGTTTACATACACTTATATTCACTGGGTCGTGCTAGGAAATCCAAATATATTATCTGTTATCATACTTGAGCTGGCCATAGACTCCTTTTTTTTTTATCAGCCAGTGGGCTGATTGAAAAAACTGAACAGATTCAATTGTGTGAATAGAGGAATCCTCCCCTCCTTGTTACTGTATGCTGACAATGAAGAATCCCTTACTGTCAGAAGGCAGTGATCAGCTCTGCAGCACATTGACATCCACAGTGGAATGTAAGCACACTGCGATTGCAATGTGGTGCAGGAAACATGCAGGGATTGCTGTGTTACCCACACCATTTACCTATGTGTGAACGGGGGGTAAAGGTTTAATTATTTTTTTTCCAAAAATAACAAACATATCCTACTTACCTGCTCTGTGCAAAATTTTTGCACAGGGCAGCTCGGATCCTTCTCTTCTGGGGTCCCCCGCTGGTGCTCCAGGCCCCCCACTGAGTGTCTATTGACACACACACAGTGTGGCTCAGCCCTGCTCTCTGCTCACAGGATTTGATTGACAGCAGCAGGAGCCAATGGCTCTCGCTGCTGCTGAGCCTTCTGTGAGAGAGGGGAGAGAAAAACAGCGCTGCTGCAGGCATGCACAGCACTGAATCAAGATCATGCTCAGCTAAGTATTGGGGGGGGCTGGGCTAGCTAACATTGAAAGTCTTCTCACCTTGATGCAGAGAATGTAATAAGGCAAAAGTTTAAATATCTTTACTAAAAGTATGCCAAAAAGTGCAAAAGCTTAACAAACAAAATATAGAATATTAAATATGTTACCACATAATACAGTATATAATACACTGCTCAAAAAAATTAAAGGAACACTTTTTAATCAGAGTATAGCATCAAGTCAATTAAACTCCTGGGATATTGATCTGGTCAGTTAAATAGCAGAGGGGGTTGTTAACCAGTTTCAGCTGCTTTGGTGTTATTGAAATTAACAACAGGTGCACTAGATGGGCGACAATGACGACCTCCAAAACAGGAATGGTTTTACAGGTGGGTGCTACTGACATTTTTTTTGCCCTACTCATCTTTTCTGACTGTTTTTCACTAGTTTTGCATTTAGCTAGGGTCAGTGTCACTACTGGTAGCATGATACAATACCTGGACCCTATAGAGGTTGCACAGGCAGTCCAACTCCTCCAGGATGGCACATCAATACATGCCATTGCCAGAAGGTTTGCTATGTCTCCCACCACAGTCTCAAGAGCATGGAGGAGATTCCAGGAGACAGGCAGTTACTCTAAGAGAGTTGGACAGGGCCATAGATGGTCCTTTGCCCATCCGCAGGACTGGTATCTGCTCCTTTGTGCAAGGAGGAACAGGATGAGCACTGCAAGATCCATAAAAAATGACCTCCAGCAGTCCACTGCTGTTAATGTCTCTGACCAAACAATCAGAAACTGACTTCATGAGGGTGGCTTGAGGGTCCAACGTCCTCTAATGGGCCCTGTGTTCAATGCCCGGCACTGTGGAGCTCAATTGGCACCCTGTGCTTTTCACAGATAAGAGCAGGTTCACTCTGAGCATATGTGACAGACGTGAAAGGGTCTGGAGAAGCGTTGGAGAACGTTATGCTGCCTGTAACATCATTTAGCATGACAGGTTAGGTGGTAGGTCAGTGATGGTCTGGGGAGGCATATCCATGGAGGGACGCACAGACCTCTACAGGCTAGACAATGGCACCCTGACTTCCATTAGGTATCGGGATGAAATCCTTGGACCCATTGTCAGAGCCTATGCTGGGGCAGTGGCTCCTGGGTTCCTCCTAGTGTACGACAATACCCGGCCTCAGGTGGTGTGAGTATGCAGCCTGTTCCTAGAGGATGCAGGAATTGATACTATTGAATGGCCCCCACGCTCGCCTGACCTAAATCCAATAGAACACCTCTGGGACATTATGTTTCGGTCCAACCGACACAGCCAGGTTGCACCTCAGTCTGTTCAGGAGCTCAGTGATGCCCTAGTCCAGATCTGGGAGGAAATACCCCAGGATACCATCTGTCGTCCAATTAGGAGCATACCCTGACATTGTCAGGCATGCATACACATACGTGGGGACCATACAAACTACTGAGTACCATTTTGAGTTGCTACAATGAAATTTCAGCAAAATGGACTAGCCTGCTGCATCACTTTTCACTTTGATTTTAGGGGTGTCTTTGAATTCAGCCCTCTATAGGTTGATCATTTTTATTTCTATCAAATGATGTGGCATCCTTTTGTTCCTAACACATTACCCAGTCCATATCAGTATAGATATCCAGCATGATATTTTTCCCCATTGAGATCTGATGTGTTTTCAAAGTGTTCCTTCAATTTTTTGAGCAGTGTATTACATATATTTTCACATAAAATACTGTATAATATTACAATAGCTAGGGGATGATTTACTCAAACTTGAGAGTACAAAATCTGGTGCCGCCAGACCAATCAGCTTCCAGTTTTTATTGTCAATGCTTAATTGAACAAGATGAAGTTATCAGCTGATTGGCTACCATGCACAGCTGCACCAGATTTTGCACTGTTCAGTTTTAGTGAATCAACCATCAATCATACAGTATATTATCACAATCACAATGTCACAGTCAAAATCACAATATCTTTTGTGTGGCACAAACATATACAGTATATATCTGAAAAGCATGCATGTTTATAGATTGTTGCTGATATGTCCAGCATTGGTCTTCTCTTGCAGAGGCAAGTAAGTAACAGGCAAGTAAGTGTACTTTCTCTGAAAGTATCAGTACCCTTTAAAATGTACAATATATTTTTTAAATATCATGGCTATGCTAGACCAGTACATAAAACTACATTTTAAAGGATGTTTTTTTTTTCTTTACACATTGCACATACATGTATTAACCCGCATTGTGTTAAGGCAGCCCATTAATTTGAATGAGCATCATCATGCACCAAAATGCACCAAAAATGGATTAACAAATGTCCATCAGGAAGGGGCATTGGGGGCATACAGAATGAATAACCTGCATTGCACCAACGTATATGACGTGTTTTGCCACCCCTTATGGTGATCAGCACTAAACTGCAATGCAATAGCGTGACTGTTCCCTATTTTTTTTTGGCTAATTTGATTACATTTTTGGAATGTTACAAATTAATAAACTAACTTTGTATGTCACTTTTTCATACCTTTTATAACATTCATTTTAGACATAAGCATGTAATATTAGGTGCATCCATAACAAGACCATTTATTTTATTGTTTATATTAGCAAAAATATTATATTCCATCTCAAGCATTAGTTTAATAGCTCTGAGTTCACAGCCGCCTTCCTGCAGGAAAGAGTCAAATATTTTATTAGTGAGAGTAATGGAGGCTTTTGGTATCACTAGTGTAGACTACAGGCCTTTCCTGCTTGTTAATCTCTGACAGGGAATTACTGATAGGCTGTCTGACGCTTTCCCTAACTCTCTTTTGCTCTCTCCATGGCTCCACACACAGAAGTCTGGCTTCACTTAAAAGCAGACCTAAAATAGTCATTTGCTACAGTCGCCATTTCCCTGAGGGACTGTAAAAGGAAGTTTACTAGCACCATTTATACAGAGTTCTTTTAACTTATTCCTGCAGAGTCCCAAGTAGGAAGACTTTCCGAGAGTGGCTATTGTGGAAAATATGCCTCTTGGTGTGAAGATAGGCAGGGGACCATAAGGATGTTCTCCACAGCTTATCATCCATTCCATTGCTTTACATTAGGATGGTAGGTCTCAGAAAAAGGAAATGGCTTATGTCTCAGAATGGACAGGACCTCATCGACAGCTGATAACATCCTTTGTGATTATACAGAGTCTATAAACTATATTGTCTATCTGATATTGTGAAACTAGCATGTATGGTGTCAGTAACAAGAAAGTTGTGAGAAATCCTCAGGGCGCCAAGACGACGAGTGTTGTCACTCCTCTGACATTTTTTTTCCACTATTTTGGGACATCAGAACAGTCTTCGTACTTATTCTTGTAATAATAATAATAAAAATACATTAAAAAAAAATCTGGGCACTGTTTAATCACTAATGATCAGTTATACGCTCTCTGAGGTTTCAACCATTGATTATGCAATTTTGGATACAAAAGCTTTATTTTAAGGCTAAAATGCCAAAATATATAAATGTCAAGTTATGCAAAGATCTCATCTTCTGGTGATTTCAGAAGTCTCCTGAGATTACAAACTTAGTTATTATTATTATGATTATTTTTATTATCTGTCAATCTAACGGTGCCCATAAATTTGCAGATCTCTCAATGCTCAATCACATATAGGTCAGTTCAGCTATCAAAACTGAGAGATTGCTGCTTGGATAACAATCTTTTTTTTTCCAATAAACTTTTTATTGTAAGTAATATAAGCAATATACAGTAGTGACATACAGTACACTAAGTACATCAGTCAACAATGATGAGCATATTTTAGTTGTGTTGTATACAACAATCTTATAACTACCCAGTTCTACCAGGTGCACACAGTAAACAACAGAACATACAGTACTTCATTACCCTGTAGAAATACAATTTAATTTTAATGCAGTCAGCTCTATCTAAAGTGAGCCAATCACTAATAATTAGACTTCACAGTACCCATCTACCAGTAGGATACATGACTGCAATAAAAAATACCATTATATACATTTTAGAAAAAAAGGACATTAATCACATTTTTTAAAATATTAACACACTTTGAAGTAGTATGCTGATTATCTTAATAAAGAATAATTTTAAAAAAGAACAGTTCTTTAACCACTTGTCTTATGGGCACTTTTACCCCCTTCCTGACCAGGCCAATCTTCAGCTTTCCGTGCTGTTGCATGGATGGGCCCGATGAGGCAGCACTGATGAGGCTGCACTGATTGACACTGATAGGCGACACTGATGGACACTGATAGGTGGCACTGATGGGCACTGATGGACACTGACGAGGAGGCACTGATAGGTAATGATAGGCTGCACTGATTGTCACTGATAGGTTGCACTGATGGGCACTAATGGGGCTGCACTGATCATCAGGGCACTGATGATCAGTGCCCTGATGATCAGTGTAATTGATGTCCTGACTGCCTTGCCTGTTAACGGCTCTCCTTTACTCTCACAGCAAGTCTGTTTACATGTGATCAACTGTGATTGGACACAGCTGATCACATGGTAAAGGGCTTCTGTTATTGGCCCTTTACCACAATCTTTGATCAGCTGTGTCCGAAGGACACAGCGGTCACAGAGTGCGCCCGATGCGCCATGCAGGAGGCGCACAGGGGGCGGGATATTGAGATTAACGCCCTCCCAGAACTGCAGGACCATGTTGTAGCTGTCATTCAGCCATAGCACGATTGGCAAGTGGTTGACTTTTCTTCTGGGTAGCATGGGGAAGGATCAGAACCTTATTCAAGTTTTAAATGGTGTCTGGAGAAACTTCTCACTTCCTGTCCTGGAGACATGTGTTAGATGGGACATTTACTTGATTTTCTTTGAATATTTTGATCAAAAAATATGTTTAAAAAGATTTATATGAGATGACTGTAGTTCTAATTATGATGGGAAATAAATGTGTAAACAACAATTATATAGGGAAAAGCCGCCCATTTGCCAAAAATCTATGGACAATAACTACACATGAAAAAGCCACCTCTTTGCCACTAATGTCTGGTAAATCAACAAAGAATTAGAGATAAGTTAAAAAACCTCTGTCACCATTTTATTGCTGTCCTGATTTCACAAATTTCCTCTTACTTTATGACCTGGTAAATGTGAAGGAATTTATCTACTTGCTCAAGAATTTTAGAAAGTGCAATTAGATGCAATTTAACATATGTTTAACAATATCTTAATATTTATAATGAATATATCATTTAAAAGTGAGAAGGATATTTATTTTTCTACATGAAGGTATCCTATTTAACGCTATTCAATTTACCTTTGTCTTTTTGACCAATGTATTGTTTTTGGATGTTTTTGCATATTTTTGAAATCTGGGGGTAATCCAAGCCTTATATTATAGAACCCATCATGACAATTTGTAACAGCTAACAAGAGCAATACACGCAATGCACACAAGAGGTTATACTGTATATATGACTGTATATTTGGCAGAGTTTATCTATACTACAGTCGGGATGGAAAGTATTCAGACCCCCTTACATTTTTCACTCTTTGTTATATTGCAGCCATTTGCTAAAATCATTTAAGTTCATGTTTTTTCCTCATTAATGTACACACAGCACCCCATATTGACAGAAAAACACAGAATTGTTGATATTTTTGCAGATTTATTAAAAAAGAAAAACTGAAATATCACAAGGTCCTAAGTATTCAGACCCTTTGCTCAGTATTTTGTAGAAGCACCCTTTTGACCTAATACAGCCATGAGTCTTTTTGGGAAAGATGCAACAAGTTTTTCACACCTGGATTTGGGGATCCTCCGCCATTCCTCCTTGCAGATCCTCTACAGTTCTGTCAGGTTGGATGATAAACGTTGGTGGACAGCCATTTTTAGGTCTCTCCAAAGATGCTCAATTGGGTTTAAGTCAGGGCTCTGGCTGGGCCATTCAAGAACAGTCACGGAGTTGTTGTGAAGCCACTCCTTCATTATTTTAGCTGTGTACTTAGGGTCATTGTCTTGTTGGAAGGTAAACCTTCGGCCCAGTCTGAGGTCCTGATCACTCTGGAGAAGGTTTTCATCAAGGATATCCCTGTACTTGGCCGCACTCATCTTTCCCTCGATTG
This sequence comes from Lithobates clamitans, assembly GCA_037952925.1. Taxonomy (NCBI): domain Eukaryota; kingdom Metazoa; phylum Chordata; class Amphibia; order Anura; family Ranidae; genus Lithobates; species Lithobates clamitans. Next base: position 1,402,735 of record JBBGZY010000661.1, read on the forward strand.
CAACCAGTCGTCCTGTTCCTGCAGCTGAAAAACACCTCCACAGCATGATGCTGCCGCCGCCATATTGGACAGGTGATGAGCAGTGCCTGGTTTTCTGCACACATACCGCTTAGAATTAAGGCCAAAAAGTTCTATCTTGGTCTCATCACACCAAAGAATCTTATTTATCACCATCTTGGTGTCCTTCAGGTGTTTTTTTAGCAAACTCCATGTGGGCTTTCATGTGTCTTGCACTGAGAAGAGGCTTCCATCTGGCCACTCTGCCATAAAGCCCTGACTGGTGGAGGGCTGCAGTGATGGTTGACTTTCTACAACTTTCTCCCATCTCCCAACTGCATCTCTGGAGCTCAGCCACAGTGATCTTCGGGTTCTTTTATACCTTTCTCACCAAGGCTCTTCTCCCCCAATAGCTCAGTTTGGCCAGATGGCCAGCTCTAGAAAGGGTTCTGGTCATGCCAAACATCTTCCATTTAAGGATTATGGAGGCCACTGTGCTCTTAGGAACCTTAAGTACAGCAGAAATTTTTTGTAACCATGGCCAGATCTGTGCCTTGCCACAATTCTGTCTTTGAGCTCTTCAGACAGTTCCTTTGGCCTCATGATTCTCATTTGCTCTGACATGCACTGTGAGCTGTAAGGTCTTATATAGACAGGTGTGTGGCTTTCCTAATCAAGTCCAATCAGTATAATCAAACACAGCTGGACTCAAATGAAGGTGTACAACCATCTCAAGGATGATCAGAAGAAATGGACAGCACCTGAGTTAAATATATGAGTATCACAGCAAAGGGTCTGAATACTTAGGTCCATGTGATATTTCAGTTTTTCTTTTTTAATAAATCTGCAAAAATGTCAACAATTCTGTGTTTTTCTGTCAATATGGGGTGCTGTGTGTACATTAATGATAAAAAAATGAACTTAAATGATTTTAGCAAATGGCTGCAATATAACAAAGAGTGAAAAATTTAAGGGGGTCTGAATACTTTCCGTCCCCACTGTATAAACCAGCTGTTTTGGAAGTACACCTGACCACAAGGTTATTTGTTTGTAAAAACCTTAATTGGTTTAGTAAAGAATCAACTGTTTTTTGAGCAACATATATTATCTTAGTAACAGGTTCATGACTATAATGGCTGGAAAAACTACAGCCATGATAGTTAAACCCTTTTTTTTATTCTTAATTTTGAAATACTACAGCAAAATCTTTTAAATCATTGTATATATATCAGTGTTGCCACTTTGGTCATTTTATGCAATGATCATATAATAATGTATACTGTATATACTCTATGAGATTGTTTTTCAAAACAGAGAATCCCAGAGAGAATATGTCGCCTTTCATCCCTTGCCAGCTCCCATTTGTTGATTTATCATGTCTATATAGGTACTGGTATACCTATTTAGGTATAGGTCAATAGATGCACTGATGTATTAGATTTGTTTATAGTTATATAGTTACATAATTACATAGTTAATATGGTTGAAAAAAAAAAAAGACACACGTCCATCCAGTTCAACCCACAGAAAAAAACAACACACAAATCGAAAACTCCATATACACAATCCTTTACCCACAGAGGAAGACAAAAAAATCAATAAAGCATGATCCAATTTGCTTCAGCGAGGTTATTCCTTCCTGATCCCCCAAGAGGCAATCAGGTATTTCCCTGGATCAAATTAACCTATAAACAGGGCTTTTTTTCTCAGAGAATAGGTACAGGAACTCCCCCCTTCTAAGTCACTTTGCGTCTCCACCCCGTACCCACCTCCGAGCAATGACCCTTAGTTCTGTCCCTACCCCACTTTGAGCACTGGCCCTTGGTTCCACCCACTACCTAGCTTCCAGTATGACCCCTTTTAGAGAATATAGAGCCAATTATCATTTTGTAGTGCTAAGTAGTTTGTATGGAATTTGGTAATGATAACAAGAAAAGCAATAAAATAGATCCCCCGCAGCCAGCAGCATTAGCCCCCCCTCAGCATCAATAGACTCCCACGCAGCAACAACAGATACCCCAGCAGACAGCATCAATATACTCTCCAGCAGCCAGCTACAGTAGGCCAGTAGACTCTTCCCTAAACGTTAAATCCCTTCCAGCAAAAATTGACCCCCCCCGTAACAAAAGATCATCCACCAGCAACAATTATTTGCCACTTTTTGAAAAAGAGTGCAGCTGTGCGGGGCTCTGACCACACAGCCGCGTCATTCATTCACAGAGTTCTGTGAATGAATTAAATACAAGTCCTTCATGGATGTCGGCCTGTAGTTCTCAATTAACTACCACAGCACTGTTGAGCACTGTAGTAGTTAGTTGAGCATTCCTGTCAGTGTGAAACTGCCTGCCCATACGACAGTCTACAGGAGACCTGCATGGCATCAGCAATCTGCTGATTGCTGATACAATGCTTTCCAGGCTCCTTTTACCTGCAAAAAAATGGGCATTTATTTTAATTTTTTTTAAAAGTGAACTTGTCCGTTAAACAGTGCATTGAGGTCGGCTTGTAAGTTGAAGACATCCTGTAAGGATTTTATTCCACTGGATAGCTTGGCATCATCTGCAAAGACTCAATCTGCACTTTTAATCCCAGACTCTATATTATTTATAAATAAATATGAATTATGAATCCATGCTGTCTATTGCCTAAAATATTTTTTCTAGCAAAAACTCATCTATGTGTTCTTTTATTAAACTCTCCAGTATCTTCCAAACTATAGAAGTTAAACTAACAAGTCTATCATTACTTCGGAAAGACTTTGACCCCTTTTTAAATATAGGTACCACATTGGAATCATGCCAATCCAGTGGTACTATTCCAGTCATTAAAGAGTCCCTAAAAATTAGAAACAATTGCTTAGAAATGACAAAGCTCAGTTCTTTTAGGATCAGTGTGTGTGTATGCCATCTGGTCTTTATTCTGTCTAAATAATTCTGGACCATATCAATTTTGAGCCATAACAGTTCGTTTGGGGCTATGTCAATATCATCCACATTATGGACTTGAGCTCCCCCAGGTTCCTTGGTATACACAGAGCTGAAGAAGGTATTTATTTAATAAATTTGTCTGCAGTCACCCACTTCAGATTATTTTGTAAAGGGCCTACATGCTCAACCCTAAACTTTATACTATTAATATAATTGAAGAATTATTTTGGGTTTGCGGTGTGCGATGCGGTCCAGTGGGATTGCCACAGTGCCAATCTTGGAGCAATGCACTGTTCACATTTTTTTTTACTTTATTGAAATGTTACAGAGACATTTCATTAACTTCTATTGCTAGCTGTGTGGTGTGAGGCAGTGCATTGCCTCGCACTGCACTGCGCTGGAAAAAAGTATTGCCTGCAGTACTTTTTTGCAGCACACCCTGCTCGTCTTTTATGCTGGAGAGAATAATTACTTGTTCTCAGAGATAGCCAGGTCACATGATATTGACATCACACATGTGGGCGTGTATACAGGCTGAAGTGGAAGTCTCCTCCTACCTGAATTCTCAGTGCAGTGTAGGGAATATATAATACAGTGTAGTGAAGAGAATATATAATACAGTGGTATATAATACCTTGTAGTGCAGTGTATATAATACAGTGTAGTGCATTGTATATAACACAGTATAGTGCAGTGTGTATAATACAGTGAAGTGCGGTGTGTATAACACAGTGTGGTGCAGTATAGTGTGAATAACACAGTGTTGTGGTGCTAATGAAGTGTTGGTGTGTACAACACTTCTGTGTCACCACTGATCCCAGTTTTTTTTTTTTCATTAATCATATTAATCATTTATTTAATTTTTTTTTTTTTTGCAGTATCAGGTTCTGTTGCTGCTTTATTAGTACTCCCCCTTCTTTGTTGCAGGTGTTATGCCGCGTACACATGGTCGGAACTTCTGGGAAGCTAGGTCCGATGTACTTGCCGCCAGACTTCCGGCGGACTACCGCCGGACTTTCTGAACGGATGGACTTGCCTACACACGACCGGACTTTCCGGAATCTGGTCTTCCCGACAGACTTCTGCCGGACTTTCAGAATGAACGTACTTGCTCACACATGGATAAGTCCGTTCATTTTGAACATGACTCAGGTACGACGGGAATAGAAAAGGAAGTCAATCTCGCCGCTTTTATCGGCGAGATTGAAACCTTGCCAGCCCCGTCGCGGGCATCCCAGGCCCTTAGGTCTGGTATGGATTTGTAAGGGGAACCCCCTACGCAAACATCACCCGGTGACCACGCCCCCTAAAATGCCGCAGTCCCAGCATGCCCAGAGACTGTGATGGCATAAGGGGGCGGGGTCTCTGCCTATATAAGTCACATCGGAGCGCTCAGAGAGCATTCCAGCCGGAGAGACCGTCGTGTCAACATTGGAAGAAGAGAAGAAGCCAAGAAGCCAGAAGTCCGGGCCTCCGCTGGCAAAAGAGCGGCATGAAGATAGCGGAGGAGTCGGCAGAAGAACTGGAACACCGGGAGAAGAGGCCAGAGAGAGCGGAGAAGAACCAACCGGACGCCGGAAGAAGAGGAACCAGAGGGACTTCCGAAGTCGGAAGAAGACCCCCGAAGTCGGAAGAAGACTCCCCCGAGCTGTCTAATAAATTACTTTAAAAACCTGTGTACTGTGTTTTATTATTGATACTTTTTCCCTAGGTACCCCATACTCAGTCACATAGGGTGGGGGGGCAAGATCCGGGGGCCCTTTTATTAAAGGGGGCTCCCGGATTCCGATAAGCCTCCCGCTCACAGACCCCGACAACCAACACCAAGGGTTGTCGGGAAGAGGCCCTTCTCCTCATCAACATGGGGACAAGGTGCTTTGTGGTGGGGGGGCCCCGCAAGGCGCCCCCTCCCCCAAAGCACCCCCCATGTTGAGGGCATGCGGCCTGGTACGGTTCAGGAGGGGGGGCGCTCGCGTGTCCCCACCCCCTTTCCTGACCGGCCAGGCTGCGTGCTCGTATCGGGGTCTGGTATGGATTTTGGGGGGACCCCCACGCCGGCTTTTTGGCGTAGGGGGTTCCCTTACAAATCCATACCAGACCTAAGGGCCTGGGATGCCCTGCGCTCACTGCAATAGGAAAATTTGTTTTTCCTATTGCAGGGAGCGCGAGATGCAGTACCCTGCCCCTTCGTCGTATCTGGTCCGTCGGACCAGCATACAGACGAACGGGCTTTCCGTCAGGAAATGTGTCCGGCGGAGTTACGACGTAAAGATTTGAAGCAGGCTTCAAATCTGAAGTACGTCGGATTTCCGACCGAAGCGGTCCGTCGGAAGTCCGATGGAGACCACACACGGTCGGATTGTCCGCCGGATTTGGTCCGGCAGCGTCCGTCGGACTTTTGTAGCCAAAAAGTCCGACCATTATTCCTTCTGCGTCAGCACAGCAGTGGTATACTTTTTTTTTTTTTTTATTAATTTTTTTTTTTTTGACGGTGCCGCAGCACTAACAATATTAAGGGCATAATTGCTGTCCCCCTTTCTGTGTCGCAGGTGTTCCTCTTTCTGCATCAGCAGTGGTTCCCTTATTTTTATTTTATTTTTATTTTTTTTCGGCAGCAGCAAAAAAAAAATCTCCATAATTGCCGTTCCTTCTTCTGAGTCACAGGTTGTCTTCCTTCTGCATCACCACTTTTTTGTTTTTTTTTTGCCTTTCTTAATTTTTTTTACATTTATTTTTGTTTTTGCAGCAGCAGCAGCAGTAAAAAAAATCTGCGCAATTGTTGCACCCTTATTTTCTTTATTAAAAAAAAAACAACAATAAAGAAGTTTATAGTGCACCAAGCACAAAAGTATTGCACCCAAGCACCATATTTCCATCCCACACCCTGTAATAAAAAGTTATAAAAATCCCCCCAAAAAAATAAAAAACAATAAAAAAAAACGGTTTATAGTGCACCAAGCACAAAAGTATTGCACCCAAGCACCATATTTCCGTCCCACACTTTATAATAAAAAGTTATAAAAATCCCCCCCAAAAAATTCTTTGTCCTTCATCCTTCTTACCTGTACATAGTGCCCGCTGTCATATCCTTCACACTCCTGTCCTTTTCATACTGCTCACTGTCATACCCTCCACACTGCTCTCCTATACATAGTGCCCGCTGCCATACCCTTCACACTTCTCTCCTATACATAGTACTCACTGTCATACCCTCCACACTCCTCTCCTATACATAGTGCCTGCTGTCATTCCTTCCACACTTCTCTCCTATACATAGTGCCCACTGTCATACCCTCCACACTTCTCTCCTATACATAGTGCCCCCTGTCATAACCCCCACAATCCTCTCCTATACATACTGCTCACTGTTATACACTTCTCTCCTGTACATAGTGCCCGCTGTCATACCCTCCACTTTCCTCTCCTGTACATATTGCTCACTGTCATACCCTCCACATTCCTCTCCTGTACATACTGCCCACTGTCATATCCTCCACACTCCTCTCCTGTACATACTGCCCACTGTCATATCCTCCACACTCTTCTCCTGTACATACTTCCCACTGTCTTACCCTGCACACTAGTCTCCTGTACATACTGCTCACTGTCATACACTCCACATCCCTCTCCTGTGCATACTGCCCATTGTCATACCCTCCACACTCCTCTCCTGTACATACTGCCCATTGTCATACCTTCCATTCTTCTCTTCTGTACATACTGCCCACTGTCATACCCTCCACACTCCTCTCCTGTGCATACTGCCCCATCATACCATCCACACTCCTCTCCTGTACATACTGCCAACTGTCTTTCTCTCCACACTCCTCTCCTGTACATACTTCCCTTATAATACCTTCCACACTCCTCTCCTGTACATACTGCCCCTATCATACCCTCCACACTCCTCTCCTGTATATACTGCCCACTGGCATACTCTCCATACTCCTCTGCTGTACATACTGTCAACCCTACTCACTCCTCTCCTGTACGTTCTGCCTGCTGTCTTTCTCTCTACACTCCTCTCCTGTACATACTGCCCCCATAATACATTCCACACTCCTCTCCTGTACATACTGCCCCATCATACCTTCCACACTCCTCTCCCGTACATACTGCCCACTGACATACCCTCCACACTCCTCTCCTCTACATACTGTCAACCCTCCACACTCCTCTCCTCTACATACTGTCAACCCTCCACACTCATCTGCTGTGCATACTGTCATACCCTCCACACCCCTGTCTTGTACATACTGTACACTGTCATACCCTCCACACTCCTCTCCTGTACATAATGCCCACTGCCATACCTTCAACACTCTTCTCCTGTACATAGTGCCCACTGTTATACCCTCCACATTCCTCTCCCTTACCTGCACATACGTCCCACTTTTATACCATCCATACTCCTCCCCTATGTTTCTTACCCACAAAAACAGTTCTTTAAAATTATATTGAATATCCTCAATGTTACCAGCTCTAGAATGGGCACACTTTTGTTAGTTAAACTAAAGGAAATCTTCTCAGTCCTCATATTTGTTCTGCCCATTATTAGTGTTCATTTCATTTTGTGATTACTACTGTGATGTATAGATCTCAGCTACTCTAAATATAGCACTGCTAAAAAAAAATGTCCCTGAAAATATTTTTGAAGTGTTGGCAGCTATGCACTTGGGCACTGCCCAAGGGCCACCGGGTCAGTAGTGGGCCCCATGAGAGGCTCCTGGGATCCTGTGATAATAAAGCGGTAGTAAACTTTGCTAACATTGCTACTTTTTAGAGGCCCTGAGGTAGGTTGTGCCATAATGTACAAGTACGCACAGCATATTAGCACATTAGGGTACACTTACCTGTCAGACTGAGACCTTCAGCGCTGCGCTGTGATCAGTCCAGCGGGTCCTGGGCACTTACATCTTCACCCGGTCTTCCTTCCGGTTTCTGTGCCTTCGGTCACTTGCCTTGGCCGGGCTGCGTTGATGTCACTCCCACGCATTCTCATGCCCATCCTCTCTCTCATCCCCCCCCCTCTCTCTCATCCTCCCTCTATCTATTTAATTAAATTTTTTTATAACAAAAAAATGTTTAAATTTTTTCTTATTTATTTATTTTTTAAAAAAGCCCCACCAAAATCCTCAGCACCAGGCCCATGATGTTCTTAATCCGGCCCTGGGTACTGGCCATGGTATTGAGCCACAACATGCAGAAGAGGCTCAATTATTTTGCACCTGTTTGACAGGTGCATGTAATTTAAAAAAGTTTTTCTCATTTTTAACAGCAGGGCCCATTCCTGCGCCCAGCAAAAGTAACTGTGAGGGGTTACATTGCTCAGGCACCACCAACACCCAATGCCCAATTTTTTCTACACCTGTATGTAAATTTAAAAAAATTGGGTAAAAAATGGCGTGGGGGGACGCTTTGGGTTTTAACCACTTACCTACCAGCGCATTGTAAAATGACGCCAGCAGGAACACTCCCTCCCTCCTGCAGCCCATCAGAGTACCCGAGTACCTGTTTCCAGCCATTAGACTACCCGAGTACCTATCTGCAGCCCATCAGAGTACCTGAGTACCTATCTGTAGCCCATGCCTTATAGAATATACAGTGGGGTGTTTTCTTTCCAAAATGGGGTCATTTTGTGGGTAATTCCACTGTCCTGGTGCTCTGGGACCTTCAAAAGTGTGATAGGTAAGAATGAAATTAGATGTGTAATTTATGCTCCTAGAATGCCTGATGGTTCTCCCTGCATGTTAGGCCTTTCTATGTGGCCAGGCTTTGAAAAAGTCTCACACATGTGGCATCGTCATGCTCAGGAGGAGTAGCAGAATGTATTTTGGGGTGTAATTAGAGGTATGCATATGCTGTGTGTGAGAAATAACTTGTTATGACAATTTTGTGTAAAAAAAATAAAAATTATTTCTTAATTTTCCCAAGAATTTTGGGAAAAAAAGTTACAACTTCAAAAAACTCACCATGCCTCTTACTAAATACCTCGGACTGTCTACTTTCCAAAAAGGGGTCATTTGGGGTATTTGTACTGTCCTGACATTTCAGGGCCTCAAGAAATGAGATTGGCCGTCGGTACATCAAGTGTGATCATTTTTTTATGATTTGCACCATAGCTTGTAGACTCTATGGGGGAGATTTACTAATACTGGAGCATTCAGGATCTGATGCAGCTGTGCATGGCATTGGTAGCCAATCAGCTTCTAACTTCAGCTTGTTCAATTAAGCTCTGACAATAAAACCTGGAAGCTGATTGGTTTATATGCAGAGCTGCACCAGATTTTGCACTCTCCAGTTTTAGTAAATAACCCCCTATACCTTTCACACAGACTAAATAATATCCACTAATTTGGGTTATGTTCACTCTTTTTTTACTTATATCGCAAAAAAGAAAAACCCCAGTAGTGATTAAATACCACCAAAAGAAAGCTCTATTTGTGTGAAAAAAATTATATTGTATTGAAGTAGTTAAGGGGAACCCTATGACAGAATTAGGAAAAAAAATTGGGGTCGCCCCAAAATCCATACCAGGCCTATTGGGTCTGGTATAGATTTTAAGGGGAACTCCACACCAAAATTTAAAAAAATGGCATGGGGTCCGCCCAAAATCCATACCAGACCCTTATCTGAGCATGCAGCCTGGCAGGCCAGGAAAGGGGGGCGAGCGAGCATACCAGGCAGCTTGCCCTTAACATGGGGAGGGTGCTTTGGGGTGCCCCTCAAAGCACCTTGTCCCAATTTTGATGGGGACAAGGGACTCTTTTCCCTACAACCCTGGGCTGTGGTTGTCGGGGTCTACAGGGGGGGCTTTTTGGAATCTGGAAGCCCCCTTTAACAAGGGGCCCCCAGATCCCGCCCCCCCATGTGAATGGGTATCGGGTACATCGTACTCCTACCCATTCTGCAAAAAAGTATCAAAAAGTAAGAAACACAATAAACAGTCCTTTATTAAAAAAGAAAAAAAAATTGTGTAATCCATCGTCAATTCTGTTGCCTGCAAAAATAGGGGAAAGAAACCAAAAAACGATGTACCCGATACCCATTCATATAAGGGGGCTCTCACCCGCAGACCCTGACAACCACAGCCCAGGGTTGTCGGGAAGAGGCCCTTGTCCCCATCAACTGGGGGGTGTTCGGCCCATCTCTACGGGAGCACCTTGAATCCATTACCAAAGTGATAAAGTGAGCCCTTCTCCCATAAGAATAACACTCATCAAATTGCCCCCCATTCTCATAAGTAGGCAATAGCGCCTTAGCAGTTGTTCAATCTCCACTTAAAAAGTATCCAAAATGCCTCTCCTCCTTCCTTATATCATTAGCTCTCATCTCTACACATGTATACAGAAAAAAGGGAACAGGAAGGCCTCCAATAGTGTATTACTTCCAACCACAAATTATTTTACTTAAAATAGAATCCATTCACATTTAAAACCACTGTAACAAGCATTACAACATCAAGGGCAGTCCAGTAGTGGTTCTACAGCACAACGCTGGTTATGATTACTGCTAAGCACTCGCAGCTCATCCTCCCGAAGTTACCACGTAACATCCGGTTGCCGCATAACCACGCACTGACGCATTTCATCATATCCGACTTCATCACAGGGGTACCTTGGTTTGGTGAATGTTATTCTTAAGAGAGAAGGGGTTACTTTATCACTTTGGTGGTGCATTCAAGGTGCTTTGCGTTCTGCAAGATCTCACACTGGTGAGAGACACCTATATGGATATGGAAATATGGATATTTTGAGGACTTATAATATATTTGTTGAATTTATTTATGCACAGACTTTATTTTATTATATTTACTTTTTATATGTTTGAAAGATTTGAATGCCCTACTGCGGAGTGTTATTAGTTTAACACTGGTGATATTTTCACTTTTTTGGTATAATAATGAGGACTGGCTATCAAGTAAGATGTAGACCAGGGAATAGAAACTTATTCCCAAAGCTCTACAAAACTCCAAGGCTCCAGGACCCAAAACAAGACTAACTACTATTTTAAGAAAACAACAAGTTTGTTTTCCTTATATCAGTCACCAACCCTGGAGCCCCTGACCATAAGTAGGTGAGAAATCTAGGTGACACATACAGTATACATAGTCCACAGTCCTGCTAGCCAGTGCCTCACAATGCGAAAAAAATACCCTGCATTCTGTCATTTTTACTTTAAATGTGGACATTCCACATCCAACTATGAAGACATTTGGCTTTACCTCTCAGATCTCCAGTTTTTATTGCACAAGAAAATGTTTAATGAAAGATTCTTAATAAATGTTTTCTATGAAATACGTATAATTGGGAAAGCGGATAGAAAACTGCTGACAAGCTGGATAAACACTTAACTTTCTCTTTGGCATGTGCCAACCTGACACACATTCATATTATTTGTGTTTACAACTCCCTGCCTATATTATCACTTACATAGCTGACATTCCTTCCACTAATCACTAGTAAATGGACTAGTTAGAAATGTTCTTGACGCTAATAGTTTTTCAAGCTGTGGAGAGTTTATCTCAAACAAGTAATACATCTCATCTTTCAGTATGAACTGTACATTCTACAGGCATTAGACCTTCATTAAGATTGTATATGTAAGCCCAAGGATTAGAGTGAATCTTGCTAATTCATAACTGGCCAATCTTTTGGTCATTATTTTTAAAAATAAAATTGTACTTTTTTATTGACTGAGTAGCAAAGGTTTTATCACTCAAATATCAGCCAAATTATCCAGCATATATTTAATTACAAATGTTTTTAAATATGTTTTTTTTTTTTTGTTTTGTGGGTAAATTAGCACATTTGTACTGAGCTGACTAATAAAAACCTGGAAGGATCATTAGCTGTTGGTGGGTTTATACCAGCTTTGGGCCTACTTATAAGACATGCAAGAAAATTTCAAAACAGAATAATAATATCAATACACTACCATTAATATGAAAATAATATAAATAATGTATTATTATTATTTAAAAATTGCATAGGGTAAATAATCCATCATATATTTTTTCTGATGGATGCTGCCAGAGTAATCTGTGTACCTGAGCTTCACCTGATCCACCAACCCGACGAAATCATTCATACTGGAGCCTGCAGCTCACTTCAGTGAACCAAATCTTCACACCCGTGTATGACATTGTATGCAAACCATTGTTTTTTTAGAAGTTAATGGAGAATGCCCTGTTAGGGAATTTGCTCTTTATTTTGCACAACTATGTAGCACCACAATTTTCTGCAACATTGTATAGAAAACACTAAGCAAATCACTCATAAGACCTTGGCCCCAAATGAGCTTTCAATTTAAAGTACCTGCTACTGTCAAATATATACTCTGGAGGAAAGTTATGCAAACACAATACAAAAAGAATATACCAACCCTACAAAGACCGCTTCTTTGGTGGGCATAAAACCAAGACACCAATGCTGCAAAGGTAAACCTGTTATCCACTTGCTTATCTTAAGCTAAATCATTATTTTGCTTACACTGGGCTAAGTAAAATGTCTACTTTATGGGGCGTGGCCTGAAGCTTCATGGAGTGAGGTGTGTGGTGTGGGAGCTCCGGCTACCCATATCCTGGAAAACCATCCTGCGGGGCTATATCACCCCTATAACCTGGCACCAGACACCACAAACCACTCGGCAGCTCTCCGTGACTATGTCGCCTCCTAAACGCAACACCGGGACGCTCGGGAAGCTCGACAAATACCGCCACGAGGAGCGGGAGTCGGTGGCCGAAGATGGCGCCCAGCCGGACTCAGGGGAGAAGGCCCAGACATCCGAAGATACTGCCCGGATCCTAGAGGCGGTGTCGAACTGCCAAACAACCCTTACCTCCAAGATTGAAGAGGTGAAAGTGGACATCTCGCTCATCCGGCAAGATATCCACAAACTCAGGGAGAGAGTGTCCGAGACTGAGCGCAGGATCGGCCAGGCAGAAGACGAAATCCCGCCATTACAGGTCAATGTCGAGAGACTACAGTATCAGTTAAACACAGTCCTTAGCAAACAGGACGAAATGGAGAACAGACTGCGCCGATGTAACCTCCGCTTTGTGGGTCTTCCAGAAAAAGCGGAGGGCTCAAACCCCCCAACATTCCTGGAGAATCTCCTGATAACCAATTTCGGCAGAGAGGCCTTCTCCTCCACCTTTGTCGTGGAGCGCGCGCACCGGCTGGCGGCGCGGCCGCCTGCTCCTGGAGCCCCCCCGAGAACCTTCATAGCGAAACTACTGAACTTTCGCGACAGAGACACCATCCTGCGTCTAACCCGGGAGAAGGGGAACATCCCGTTTGGAGATACACATGTGGCGGTGTACCCTGATTTCTCCGCTGAGGTGCAGAGGAAGAGAGCACAATTCTCCGAGGCCAAGCGTCAGCTGCGCAACCGTCACCTGATCTACGCCATGCTGTTTCCAGCGCGCCTCCGGGTGATTCGAGACGGAAAGGCTCACTTCTTCGAGGATCCCTCGGCGGTGATTTCCTGGCTGGAGGGCTGAGCGGTGACCGCTGACGACACTTTGACCCGTGAACTGAACCACTGATTCCTCACCCGGCGGTACACAGGAGTCCCTCACCCCGGAGCAACCTATCACGTAAACAGTGAGTCACCCCATTCCCCACATCGCAGACTACCCCTGCCACATGACCATATATGTTTTCAACCACCCCATGCCTCCGTTTTACAAACACTTAACTTAACTACTACTCTCTAGCCCTCGCTAAAATGCTTGCCCAGCCGGGCTCCGGCGCTCTGTAACGCCCCCCTCAGACGCTCGGATGCTGGTTTGTTCAGCATCGTCATGTCCTTCGGATGACTTTTGTTCGCCCTCAGCGACTTGCGGGATGGCTTTTGCCCCAACCACAACCGTACACTTAAATATCCTCCCTGGATCATCTCCTGACTGGGGTGCTCTCCTGCAACCGCATCAAGTAATGTTTCCCTGGCCAGCAACAGCCCCCGCGGACGCGGAGGGCTGCCACAAGTTTAACAAGCCAAGCTGGTCCAGAGCTGGCACAGTTTCAATTTTTGTTTACTTTTTTGTTATTTTTTTGGTTAAAGGTATTGATCTTCTTTTTACTGAGCAATGTCATACACTACATGTTGTGCAATTCATGGCTGTTATATACATGTCTGCATGTGTCGCCCTGGTCGCACGCGGGGTTGCCCGCAGGTCGTTGGGACCCACTGTTCGGGTCTTCCTGGCCGCTCTGTGGGACCGCCCTGGTGAGACCTACGCGACTGCAGGTGACTCCTGTCTTGATGGAGTGCCCAGCACGGGGCCAATTTTGCTGGATGGGGCGGGTGGTTATCTCCTGCTGGTCCGACTACCCACATTTCACCCACATAACTGATGGCTTCCTTAAAGATCGTGACGTGGAATGTGAGGGGGTTACGTGACAGGTCCAAACGTCTTGCCATACTATCCCATCTTAAGCGCATGCACGCGGATGTACTTGTATTAGTGGAGACCCACATAACAGGACAACTTCAAATGGCTCTCAAAAAGCCCTGGGTGGGCTGGACATATCAGGCCCCATATACTAACAACTCCAGAGGCATAGCTGTCCTCATAGCCAAAAAGGTCAACTTTCAACTGCACAACCTAAAATCGGACCAGCAGGGGAGATTCTTATTCCTGCATGTAACAGTGGGAGGGCTTGAGCTTCTATTGTTAGCTTTCTATATACCCCCACCCTTTCAATTTGCTGCCCTTAAGGAAGGTCTGGCTTTCATGTCTGAGCATCCCACAACCCCAGCAATCTGGCTGGGGGATTTCAATACAGTGATCAATCCCACACTCGACAGGCTCCACCCACCAGATGCACCACAGAACAAGCAGACTCTCACAAGATTCGGCAGATTCCTATCGGAATTTGCCCTATCCGATAGCTGGAGACTCAAATACCCCGACACACAGGCCTATTCCTGCTTCACGCCCGCACAAAATGCAATGTCTCGTTTAGACATGATACTACTCACTCCCACCCTCATCCCAAATCTCCTTGCAGCGGGGTTCGGCCTGAGGGTTCTTTCAGACCACTCCCCTTATTGGATTACCCTGAGGATACCGTCCTCCACGCCACCTCGCCTCTGGAGGCTAAATCCATTTTGGCTAACAATCCTTAATGACACTGAGCTCATACAGCGAGAGTGGTCCTATTATTTTCAGACTAACCAGGGGTCGTCCTCGCCTGGAGTGGTGTGGGAGGCCTTTAAGATACATGCCCGCATGATTCTATCCACACACATCAATAGACACAAGGCCTCCTCAAACAATACTCTGTTACAGGCTGAGGAATATTTAGACTCCCTTGAACAGACTTTCCTCTCCGACCCCACGCCCTCCAATTCAGCTCAACTGCGGATGCAATCTAGACTCACAGACAGCCTACACTTTGAGAAAGCCAAAAAGGGAATTTTCTTTAAAAAACAAAGGGTCTTTGAGCATGGGGAGCGGGCAGGGAAACTATTGGCCTACATGGCCCACCTGGACCACACGCCTCCGGTGGTGGTCCGGCTCCGCTCACAAGATGGCACCATGCTCACGGACCCTGAACAAGTAGCCCAAGAATTCAAGAGATTTTATGCTGACCTATACACCTCTAGGGCCAATCAATCCACGGACGAACTGCGTCTATTCTTAGACAGTGTAGACTTCCCATCCCTCTCAGAGACCCAGATTGAATCCCTAGAGGCCCCTATCACAGAAGAATGCATTAAAATGGCGTTGGCGAACCTCCCCTCATCTAAGGCTCCGGGCTCGGATGGACTCCCGTTGGAGTTTTACTCCCAGTTCCAAGAGGTCCTCATCCCCAGACTAGAGACCCTATACACACACATACACGAGTCTGGGACACTCCCACGCACTATGAGTGAGGCATTGATCGTCCTCATTCCCAAACCAGGCAAGGACCCATTCCAGCCCGAATCTTATCGCCCGATCTCTCTCCTCCAGCTGGATGTGAAAATCCTCGCCAAAATCCTCGCCATGAGACTCAATAAGGTCATCCTTAGCCTCATCCACCCCGACCAAACAGGCTTTATGCCCAACAAGAACACAGCGTTTAACCTAAGAAGGCTATTTTCAAACCTACAAGCCGCACACGATGAGCCCGGGTCCAGAGTGGTAGTCAGCCTGGATGCCGCCAAGGCATTTGACTCGGTAGAGTGGGGCTACCTCTGGGAATGCCTCCGCAGATTCGGCTTTGGCCCCGGGTTCATCAGGTGGCTTCAACTCCTTTACCAGGACCCCACTGCTAGAATACAGGTTAATGGCAATCTATCCACCCCATTCTCACTCTCCAGGGGAACGCGTCAGGGGTGCCCAATATCTCCCATGTTGTATGCGTTGGCAGTTGAGCCATTGGCCATAGCTATTAGAGCACATCCTGGCATCAGGGGCCTTCGTCGGGGGCAACTGACTGAGGTGCTCAGCCTATATGCGGACGATATGCTACTATACTTGTCGGACGCGGGCCCCTCGCTGGCCTCGGCTCTGCGGCTTATTCAGCAGCATGGGACCTTTTCTGGGCTACAAATTAACTGGACCAAGTCCCAAATACTCCCCATCGATGTCTCTGTCCCAACACATACTCAGGTATCCCTCCCATTAATACGGACTAGCCAAATTAAATATCTGGGCATCCAGTGCTCGCGTTCCTTAACTGACTATACACTTCTGAACATTGAACCAATGTTTGCGTACCTAAAAAACAAGACACAGGTTTGGTCCAGGCTCCCGCTGGGGGTGATGGGTCGCAACAGCTTGGTGAAGATGATTCTCCTTCCCAAGCTGCTATACCTATTTTGGCACGCCCCACTGTATGTCCCAGCTCGCATCTTTAGATCCCTTGAGTCTATACTCAACACGTTTATATGGGGCACCTCCAGACATAAGCTCTCATGGCAGACCCTTAAATGCCCTACTCACTCAGGGGGCATCGCCACCCCAGACCTCGCATTCTACTATCTGGCCTCACAGCTATCCCATTTCTACTACTTTAACAGACATGACAAACTCCGTTATTCAACTCTGGTATGCACACACGCCTCTGATGTCGTGGCGCACCCCTTCCAGATACTCTTCTGCAAACATAGGGGCAACTCAGGTCCTGGGGGATGCAACAGACTAATACAACATCACAGCAAAATATGGCAACGCACACTACAAA
Source organism: Lithobates clamitans (assembly GCA_037952925.1). Taxonomy (NCBI): domain Eukaryota; kingdom Metazoa; phylum Chordata; class Amphibia; order Anura; family Ranidae; genus Lithobates; species Lithobates clamitans. The sequence continues at coordinate 1,419,839 of JBBGZY010000661.1, forward strand.
TCATAGGAGCCCCTTCCATCCATGCTCATACCCCAATATGGGATAATCCCCAGCTCCCTGAACTACTGAATATCCCTGACTACAAATTATGGATCTTATTCAAAGTCATATACCTCTACCAGGTCGTGGCGGGAGGGGAGGTCAAACCGTTCCAGGCTTTAAAGGATGAATTTGCCCTCCCTAACCACATGTTTTTCAGATATCTCCAAATTCGCCATGCCCTCCAATCCCAATTCAGTAATAACATCCCCGCTCTAGAAGTAGTGACTGTCACTGATCTTCTTTTAGGCGACGACCCGAAAAGAATGATTTCCACCCTATACAATACCCTCCTGACACCCGTAGCCACTAACCATACACGAAACCTAAGGGCTCAGTGGGAGACCGACATAGGGACCCTGGATGACGACCAGTGGGGAGACGTGTTAGGGATCAGTGCAAGAGTATCCCCGAAATTATCAGATCGTCTCACCCACTTATATATTCTTCATAGATCCTATCTCATCCCTGCACGTATTCGCAAATATAGGCCAGACGCCAACTCGACATGCCCCCGCTGCGGTGACACCTCCAGTACTTTCTATCATCTGATATGGTCTTGCCCACCTGTACAAAATTACTGGCTGCAGATAGTCAAATTTCTCCATGATCAAATGGGCTCTCCTCTGACGCTGTGCCCTCGCCAATGCCTGCTTGGCCTGCTCACAGTATCGGAGGAAGAGAAATACCTGTCAATATTCATGCAGGAGACCCTATTCACGGCCAGATTGCAGATTGCGCAACAGTGGCTTCGGCCTAACCCCCCAACAGTGCAACAGTGGAAGAGGGCGGTGAACAACGTTCTACCCTATAAAAAAGCACTGTACTCCCATCGTGGATGCCCTGCCAAATACCATAAAATATGGGACAGATGGATAAAAGAGGCAGCTACATGCTCAGACTAGCGTTTCACAACACAGCCATGTACAGAGGCATCATGTTTTCTGCCTCCACACGCATTCAAACTTTTAACACCCCAATGTAAGATGTGTGCCTCGACCTTGACTTGTACCGACATGTGCAAATTTAAATGTATAAACCTGTACCTTTGATTTCAACATCCAACCTGTACTGTCAACCATTACCTTTAAGATGTATTGACTCTAATGCTCAATAAACTTTACCTTTGATTAAAAAAAAAAAAAAAATGTCTACTTTATTATACAAAACCCCTAAGGAGTACCTACTAATTCTCACTGTGTTCCCCTTTCAATACATCATGGTATATGGGACTATATAGCTACATGGGTTTGGTATCTGTTCATTAGGCCCAATTCTGTCAGATTGAAACTGGGGTACATGTACTGCCTGTTTAAAATTCAGTTTGCCCAAAAAGTTGAATTTCAGTACAAAGGAAAAGAAGTACAAACTCTAGTATCCTTGTACTGGACCATTTTATTGTGTGATCAAATGCACCTAGTGCCACCTTCTAACCCTTTTCTGCTAATAGGACTTAATCACAGGAATGGTGGCATATGAATAGGGTGCACTGTATGTATTTACACAATATTATGTAAATATATTTTCTACTCTATTTGCTATAGCCTAACATTAAAATATATAAAACACATGCATTTCATACAATATATAAGATTTTTAAACTTAAAGTCCCTCTTCTGTAATATGCCTGGTATATTTGACACCCAAATGGATAGAAACATAGAAACACAGAAGAGTGATAGCGTAAAAAGATCAGGTTGTCAATTGAGTCTGCTACCATTTTTATTTACATACTTTTGAGGGGGACATTTTTTTACCTGTTTTTTCTGAGTATAGAGTTATGTTTGTACATGTTTGAATCCACTTACTGTTGACTGACTCACTTCCTCTGCTGGAAGTTTTTTTCAAGCATCAACTACTCTTTTAGTAAAATAATACTTTCTTTGATTAGCTTTGATCCTAGCTTCATATTGCAAATACTGCCCCCCTGAACCTTATTCATCCCCTTTCCCTTCTTTCGTCTTGACTGCACATACGAAGTTATTAAGGATCATTTAATAATGGCAGTTTCCTCTATGCAACACAACTATTTTCAGTACTAAGCATGACCATGGCCAGAAGAAAAACATCTATGTAATGTACAGCACAGTTAACGGAGTGCAGCGTTCAGTAGTATGTAACATATAGTTCACCTTATGAAGTGTGGCAGTCAGAGGTATGTAATATAAAAAGCACATCTTACACAGTACAACAGTCAAAAATATCTTATGTACAGCACAACTTGAAGAGAACAGTGATCAGGATTATGTTTGGCATATGCACATTGCAAACCGATCTGTGTAATTCCCCCTAACATTTGTGATCAGGAACATCCCCCTTACACTTTGCAGTATGCAGAGTGGTCAGTATCATTCTCACTTTCACTTGTGGTCATTTGTGGATCCAGAAAACCTTGTGTTTGTAAAGCCTCAAAAACGATTACAATCTCTAATTGATTTGCATCCTTTATCCTAGTGTAGCACTCTCTAGTGTGCTAGAAGGATGGTGCATGGTTTTGTGAGAGTAGGTCAATTTCCAGACTTGGCTGGCAGCCAAGCCTGGGTGTGTTTTTGATTTGGGTTGGGAGTGACTCAGGGTAGAGCTCGGTGACTCACAGGCAGCATCATCAAGAATGTTCTGGTGTTTTCTGGAAGGGAAGGTGTAGAGGGGATGTGGAGCTCTTTGGGGTGTTTTGAAGAGCCCTGACCAATCCCCAACCTGGATTGGCAAGGGGCAGGCCTCCTTAAATACCTAGGGTCGGTCTAGCTGGGGAGTTGTTCGGGAGGAAGCTGGAGATGAAGTGCTAGGCTGTCAGGGCCTTTGAGGGAGCTCCCCAGTCTGAGGGGGGTGACCTTGGGCCTGGGGCTTGGGTGCAGACAGGACCCTTCTTATGACACATGGAGGTGTCCTGGACAGGTGGCATGGGAACAAGAGAGAACAGCAGGACAGCACTGCCAGGCAAAGTCTCAAAGAGAGGAACAACAGGTCGCAGCCAAGAGGGTTGGTGTCAGGGCTGGCTCAGCCCTTCCTTCTCTGAGCTGGCCGCTCAGCTGTCGGCTAACTGCCAGCTCTCTTCTCTCTCCACAGTTGACCAGCTGTTGTGGATCTGCTCGTCAGTCCTGCCTGCTTAAAGACGTCCAGCTCACTTCATCTCTGCCTTCGCCTTAGTCACATCACAAGAAACCATCTCCTGTGTTCCTGTTTAAAGACTGGCTTGCTGACATCCCTTCTGGCTCCTTATCCTGCTTGCTGTTCCTCTACTTGGATCCCTGACTTCTGGCCTGGCTGATCACCCGATCTGGTAACTGAACTCTGGCTTGGCTGATTACCCGATCTGGTTACTGAACTTTGGCTTGGCTGACTGCCCGATCCGGTTACTGGACTCTGGCTATGCTTTGACTACGCTTACTCTATTTACCTTTTTTTTATATTAATAAACAAGTGTGATTTTACTCTACTTCTGTCTCGGTCTGGTTTATGGTTTCTGACAGTAGGCGAAGGCCATGAATTCAGAAGATACAGTCAATCCACTTGTTGGTAATATTTTTTCCAGATTGGATGAGCAAGATCACCGCATGGATCAGTTTGCCATGGCATTACAAACGCTCCTGAGTCACACAGCTCACCTGAAATCCCCCACTGTGGCTGCTCTGGTACAACCTGAGTTGCAGGCCATCCCTGCTGCTGCGCCAGTCTCTGTGCAGGCACCCGCCTTGAGTATTACCTCCATAAGAGGTATGTCTGGTTCTGCCCCGCTTCCCCAGCGATTTGGGGGCAATCCAGTTCTATGCAGAGGGTTTTTCAACCAGGTTGAGATATACTTTGAGATGCTGCCCCCTTCTTCACACTATCTGAGGAATGCAGAGTAGACTATGGAATAGTATACTGTACATTCAAATTAATTTACTGGGTTTTTTAAGCCAGAAATTGGATGACAATTCTGTATAATTACATTTTTTCTATTTTTATTATTATTTTTATGTTTTTATGTAAATATTAAAGATTGTTTACAACATGATACAAACCTATCCTGTTTATTTAAATGTATTCAAAATTTGGTGGAAGACCTGCAAATACTTATCTTTTAGCAGTTCAGGGATCTTTCTGGCAACTGATCATAGGAGCAAGTGCCACTGTTGGCGTCACAGGTACTGGTGGAAGGCATACAATGCTATTTGCTCAGTGGCTTTGCCTGAAAAAAATCCTGCCCTTTGATAATCCACACATCCTTCTCCCATCATCGGTGACTCCTGCAGTTGCTCTCTGCTAGGTGTGGTCATGTAAAATAAGGCTTGCTATCAGACTCGATGCACATCACAGAGTCTGAAACCTTTCCCTTTTCTTCTCTGTCTATGTGTCATGTGACATGACCAATTAATTAACATTTTATTGAAAATATTATAAAATATACCGGTATATATTATTTTTTTTGCATTGGACACATATTGAAAAGTTCTGACCTGGCATGCTAACAATCTTAATCAATGATTTATGTGCTTATCAGCTACAGCACATAAATATTCAAGTGCGTAGGTTGATGTAAGTCAGGGCAGATGCTGTTACACTAATACAGTAATGCTTTAACACTATTTTATTACACAAAAAGCATACAGAAGTAATTTTTTCCCCTGCTGAGATTATAACAGTTTAATCTGTTTTAATTTGATCTCACAGCTGACTGAGCACTACCCTATGACCTCTCTTTTCTTCAGGGACCAACTTCTGTTTAATTGACACATGTGTCTGTGAACTGGACTGAGAAAGATTAGCCGTGACTTAGCTAATTAACATTTAAATGTCCGCTAATGTTCCAATGAGTATGTGATTTAAAATTGTGTTACAATGGATGTGATTTGTTGTGTAGCAATTCCATTTAAAGAAGAGATTAAATAGATGACTCCACATTTGCTATTATTTTTTATACTGAAATATACCACAAAATGGGAGTCGATGTGTTCCTCGCATTTGGCGGTATCGCCAATAGATAATAACAATATGACACAGTTGTATATAATGCACCAGATATATCTTACCCCTATTAGGTATCTTATAGGTAGAAGGCCAACATCAGAATGTTTGCAAGGTCATCAGGATGACATCAATTCTGCCATTTGATTTGGTCATGTAGAGAGCTAATAAGATATTGGAGTCAAGTAATAAAAAAATTATCTGAAATTATTAAAAGACTGGTGCCTTATACCCCTGAAGTATGTTTGTTGGGGGTTTTGAAAGATGAAGAATGGTCAGGACATGTAAAGATCTTTTTGCAAAAAACACTTTTTCAGGCTCAAAAACAAATTGCTAAGAGATGGATGTAAGTTATAACTCCTTCTATCAGAGAATAGATGAATGCAGTTTATCATATCATAGCATATGAAAAAGTTATGTATGAAAGTAGGGGAAACCTACAGAAATATCAGAAAATTTGGAGAAACTAGTGTAGTATGGATTGGACTAGTAATAGATAGAGTAGATTAATAAAATGATTAACGTAGAAAATTGTAAATGTAAATGTAAGTTTTATTATTATGTATGTTTTTGATATGCAATAAAGAGTATGAAAAAAAAAGATGAGCGATGGGACACCTAGTGTAGGTGGAAGTTAACTATATATAGAGGAGCTGCAGTCTAATATCACATCCTTGGGGGAAGTCAGTTTGACAAAATGCATCTGAAGTGACGTCAGATGCAGGAAGTGACGTAATCACGCATTCCAAAAGTGCAGCCATCTTGGAAGTGGTCTGAATGAGCCCTATATGTGTATTTGTTTGTAAGTTTAGGGGATTAAATCATTTGCTTTTTATGCTTGAAGAAAAAAAAATATATAAATATATATATATATATATATATATACACACAGTGTGGATGGAAAGTATTCAGACCCCCTTTGTTATATTGCAGCCATTTGCTAAAATCATTTAAGTTAATTTTTTCCTCATTAATACAGTATACACACAGCACCCCATATTGACAGAAAAACACAGAATTGTTGACATTTTTGCAGATTAATTAAAAAAGAAAAACTGAAATATTTACATGGTCCTAAGTATTCAGAACCTTTGCTCAGTATTTAGTAGAAGCACCCTTTTGATCTAATACAGCCATGAGTCTTTTTGGGAAAGATGCAACAAGTTTTTCACACCTGGATTTGGGGATCCTCTGCCATTCCTCCTTGCAGATCCTCTCCAGTTCTGTCAGGTTGGATGGTAAACGTTGGTGGACAGCCATTTTTAGGTCTCTCCAGAGATGCTCAATTGGGTTTAAGTCAGGGCTCTGGCTGGGCCATTCAAGAACAGTCACGGAGTTGTTGTGAAGCCACTCCTTCATTATTTTAGCTGCGTGCTTAGGGTCATTGTCTTGTTGGAAGGTAAACCTTGGGCCCAGTCTGAGGTCCTGAGCACTCTGGAGAAGGTTTTTCGTCCAGGATATCCCTGTACTTGGCCGCATTTATCTTTCCCTTGATTGCAACCAGTCGTCCTGTCCCTGCAGCTGAAAAACACCCCCACAGCATGATGCTGCCACCACCATGCTTCACTGTTGGGACTGTATTGGACAGGTGATGAGCAGTGCCTGTTTTTTTCCACAAATACCGCTTAGAATTAAGGCCAAAAAGTTCTATCTTGGTCTCATCAGACCAGAGAATCTTATTTCTCACCATCTTGGAGTCCTTCAGGTGTTTATTTAGCAAACTCCATGCGGGCTTTCACAAGTCTTGCAATGAGGAGAGGCTTCCGTCGGGCCACTCTGCCATAAAGCCCCAACTTGTGGAGGGCTGCAGTGATGGTTGACTTTCTACAACTTTCTCCCATCTCCCGACTGCATCTCTGGAGCTCAGCCACAGTGATCTTTGGGTTCTTCTTTACCTCTCACCAAGGCTCTTCTCCCCCGATAGCTCAGTTTGGCCAGATGGCCAGCTCTAGGAAGGGTTCTGGTCATCCCAAACGTCTTCCATTCAAGGATTATGGAGGCCACTGTGCTCTTAGGAACCTTAAGTACAGCAGAAATTTTTTGTAACCTTGGCCAGATCTGTGCCTTGCCACAATTCTGTCTCTGAGCTCTTCAGGCAGTTCCTTTGACCTCATGATTCTCACTTGCTCTGACATGCACTGTGAGCTGTAAGGTTTTATACAGACAGGTGTGTGGCTTTCCTAATCAAGTCCAATCAGTATAATCAAACACAGCTGGACTCAAATGAAGTTGTAGAACTTTCTCAAGGATGACCAGAAGAAATGGACAGCACCTGAGTTAAATATATGAGTGTCACAGCAAAGGGTCTAAATACTTAGAACCATGGGATATTTCAGTTTTTCTTTTTTAATGGACAGCACCTGAGTTAAATACATGAGTGTCACAGCAAAGGGTCTAAATACTTAGGACCATGGGATATTTCAGTTTTTCTTTTTTAATAAATCTGCAAACATGTCAAAAATTCTGTGTTTTTCTGTCAATATGGGGTGCAGTGTGTACATTAATGAGGAAAAAAAATGAACATAAATGATTTTAGCAAATAGCTGTAATATAACAAAGTGTGAAAAATGTAAGGGGGTCTGAATACTTTCCATCCCCACTGTATATATACAGTGAAACATCTGATTGCGAGTAACGCGGTTAACGAGCGTTTCGCAATACGAGCACTGTATTTTTAAAAATCGTAACTCGGTTTGTGAGTGTTGTCTCGCAAAACGAGCAAAATTCAGGCCAAAGCGGTGTGCAGTACCGCTTTTGGCCTGAAGTGGAGGGCTGCCGGAGCCGAGCAGAGACGAGCAGAGCCGAACGTCATGTTCGGAAATACACGGAAAGGCCTGAGTACAGCACGGCTGACCTTGGAAAATCTCGGGTAGGAAGTCTTTCCAAGGTTTGCCGAGGTCAGCCGAAGTGTCCTCGGGCCTTTTTGGCCGTTTCCAAGGCTCCCCGGCGCCCCCCGCCTCTGGCCGCATGCGGTATTGCATCCCATTGAAGTCAATGCGGAACAAATTATTTTCGTTTCCATTGACTTCACTGGGAAAACTGGCTTTGATATGCGAGTAATTTGGATTACGAGCATACTCCTGGAACAGATAATCCGAGGTTCCACTGTATGTATATATATATATATATATATATATATATATATATATATATTTACGATAAAAGGTGACGATGTGGCAGCTTCATTTCTGAATTGGTAATAATATGATTTTTACTTTAGCTATAACATATTTACATTTTAAAATGAATCAGTAAATATATCACCTTAGACCAATGTTTCTCAACCTTTTTTCAGTCAATGCACCCCTTAAAATTATGCAAAATCTTGAAGCACCCCATTCTAAAATGTAAAAAGTCAAACTAATAGTTTTACACAATGCAGCAACATCCACACATATCGGGGACTCAATATAAGAGGTGATTTATTCTTCCAAAGCAAACACACTGGTAGTGATTAGTATTCATTCCAGTGTTTCTCTTCTCCTTCAGTTCTTCTCCCTCACTCAGCTAATGTGACCCCAGTGCTGATGGAGAGGGGCAGGGGAGGGGCAAACAAGGATGCTGTGCAGACACTTGACATGCTCCGTATCAATCAATGACATAATTAGTTGTTAGGACGCCAGCAGCTAGAAGATTGTAATGGTGCACAATAAAAATCTATAATTTGGTATATCTAAAAGGCATATTTGATCCATCCACTGGCTTGTATACAATTTTTGGTCAATTTTTAAGTATTTTACCCCTGAAGAAACCTGAAGGCACCCCAGGCTAAAAAAAGGCTGCCTTATACCAATGTGAATGTATCACCATAGACATACCATTTGTGCAGACCCTTTGAAACTTAAAGAGGAAGTAAACCCTGGTGGGTTTTACTTCCTCTTTATTTCCCTGCATAGGTAAAGCATAATGGGCTACTATGCATCGTATAGTAGCCCATTATGTATCACTTACCTGAAACCAAAGCCTGCAATGTCACCGCTGTCCCCACCAGCAGCGAGTGTCCATCTTCACCCCTCTTCCTTCCCGCCCGCGAACTCCAGCTCTGTGACTGGCCAGAGTCGCATGACGTCACTCCCACGCATGTGCACGGGAGCCATTAGTCATGATCTGCCCTTTCTAAAGTGCGCATGCACCATAGTCATTGGCGCATGGCTTTTTTGTAAATATCTCCTAAACCATGGTGCACCTACAGGTAAGCCTTAATATAGGCTTACCTGTAGGTAAAAGTGGTTGTACAGGGTGTACAAACACTTTAAGGGGCCCATTTATTCTAGATGTGGGTCAAATGAATGCTGGGACAACCTGTCATATGTGGCTCACTTACATCTGTAAACAGGTACGCAGAAAATCTGTATTTTTACTTGTCCAATAGCTAAATGGGGGATACAGACTGGATAAAGACTTGTTTTGCACAGGGGCCTTTTTGTGGCTTTGTCCACCACTGATCCACTTTTTTGCTTAGAAGAAATAGATATCACTTACTCTGAGAATGTTAACAGAAGTTGTAGTATCCTAATCCAATTCATTATTCAAACAACTTTAAAATCTGTGAATCTTCCTGAGGGATCCCATTAAAGTGGGAGTAAAGTCCCTTGGTTTGATTTTTACCTATAGGTAAGCCTATACTAAGGGGCCGGTGACATCTCCGGCGCATGCGCTCTGAAGGAACCCGTGAAAGTCCTACAGAGTCCTGTGCTGTGAATAGCGTCTCCTTCACGCATGAGTGGGAGTGACATCATCGCAGTGCGGCCAAACAGATGGCCGGAGGATGCAAACCCAGAAGAAAGACTGGGTGAATATGGAAGCCCTGTCAGTGGTGACAGTACGTCGGGAAGGAAGTTTCACATAATGTGCATACTAGCACATTATAACTTTACCTTTCAGGTTTAAAAAAAAAAAAGCATGGTGGTTTACTACCGCTTTAAGGCAGGACTAAAAATATGTGCAATATACAATCTTTACACTAATGTGAACACTAATGTGAACTATTGGAATATCTTGCATACCTAGCCTTACTTTTTTGAGGCTGGGTTCACACTTGAGAATGCAGTGGCTCACAGCAGGAGCCCGGTGCGCCGCTGCGGGGATGTGTGAACTGGCTCCATAGAGAGCCGGTCACAATCTCCTGCTATGCAAATTGGATGCGGAAAACCAGCATCCAATTCACACTGGTGTGAACCCAGCCTAAAAGTTGACAGCTATTTGTTTTCCGAAGGTCAAACCAGTTATCCCAAATTATCCCAAATTGGTCTATATTAGTAATTAGAGTATTTTGAAGTATTTTTAGTATTAGAGTATTTTGAATTTCCTTAAAAAAAAAATGTAATTGTTGCTGTGCCTATTCCCTCTGTGCTGTACATATTATACCATCAACATATAAACTTTATACCATGACTTGAATAAGATATCAATAGAGTGCTTTTACGTATATAACATCCTCCAAACAAAATGTTCAGTGCAAACAAATAAAGTACAGTCCGTCAAAAAAGTCCATAAACATTTATAACCATAGTGCAGTCCATTTAGTGGTTCTCAACAATGTGATCCAGATGACAGGTGTTAGTGCTTGCATTAATTATGTGACTCCATAGTAATAGGATCCAAATGAAAGTGCTGGTGCTTCAGTGACTAGACTGTTATCCAAAAACTGGCAGTAGGTTTGGGATTGATTGAGTAGATTTTGAGTCCATTTTCAATCCGAAAAGGTCCAACTAGTTCATCTTTAATAATACCAGCCCATACCAGTGCCCCACCTCCACTTTGCTGGTGTCTGGGGTGTGTACGCGGTGCTCTGTGCCATTACTGATCCAGCCACAGGCCCATCTATCTGGTCCATCAACAGTCACTCTCATCTCATCAGTCCATAAAACCTTTGAAAAATCCATCTTCGGATATTTCTTGGCCAAGTCTTGACGTTTCAACTTCTGTATCTTGTTCAGTGGTGGTCGGGTTTCAGCCTCCCTCACCTTGGCCATGTCTCTGAGCACTGAACACCTTATACTTCAGGGCACTCTAGGTAGGTTGCAATTCAGGAATATGACAGCACTGGAGGATGATGGGTTCCTGGTAGCTTCACGTTTGATTCTTCTCAAATCTTTGGCAGTTAATTTGTGTCTTTTTTTTCTCAACGCGTTTCTTGCGACCCCGTGGACTATTTGCAACAAAGCATTTGATGGTTCTGTGATCACGTCCCAATATCTTAGCAATTTCAAGAGTACGGCATCCCTCTGAATGACTTTTTACAATTTTGGACTTTTCATAGTCAATTAAATCTCTTTTTTTGCCCATTTTGCCAGAGGAAAAGAAGCTGCCTAAAAATGATTATTATTTTGTGCAAACCAATCAATATATGCTTATTGTGATTTTTAAAAAAAATTGTGGATATTTATTATAGGAAAAAGTAAAAAATATTGGAGTTTTTTTTCAAAATTGTTGCTCTTTTTTTGTTTATAGTGCAAAAAATAAAAACTGCAGAGGTGAAAAAATACCACCAAAAGAAAGCTCTATTTGTGGGGAAAAAAAGGACGTTAATTTGGTTTGGGTACAGCATCACACAACCAAGCAATTGTCAGTTAAAGCAACGCAGTGCTGTATCGGCCGAAATTTGACTTTTAACATAAAAATACCCCTAGAATACTCATACCTCGTGCAGTGTAATAAAGGTATGCTGTAAACTATGACCAGTTTTCTATTTGTGCTGCATCTTTTTCTTACTTTGTAAAGTTCCTGCACAGCGCAGCCATCTCCAGTGTGGGCATCTGAAGCCACAGTGTCCTTCTTCCTGGATTCTGTGCATGCTCCTGTCGATCTCGCTTGTACGAGCCGACGATACCCATTGGGATTGATGACACACATCTCTCAGAAGACAATACAAAGCCGGAAATGATGTACGTTACCACAGCCGCTGAAGGAGGAAAAAAGATAGATGCAGAAATACAGTAAGTGAAATGAGAATAAAAAATTACAATTTGTTTTAAGGGTGCACATTAGTGCAGCATGCTGAGGAGTGAAAAATGTAAATGGAACACCTATTTAAGTCCAATAAGCATTCAAGTTAATACAGCTTGGAGTTGGATAAAATGCATAAAAATGATGATTTGGGCAAAATACTTGCCTTATAATTGTGCACACAGTGTATTGACCATAAGGGGGCATACTGACTCCAACATAAGGGGGCACAGACACTTACAACCAATGTAAGCAAGGGCACGAACACTCACCACCAATGTAAGAGGGCACAGATGCTGACCATCAATGTGAGGTTGGAACAGATACTGACCACCAATGTAAAGGGGGCACAGCTTTGTAGAACGTACCACTAATGTATGGTTGGCACAGATGCTGGCAACCAATGTAGGAGGACACTACACTGACCACCAATGTGCACAAGGGGCACAAACACGGACCATCAATGTAAGGGGGGCCCAGACATTCACTGCCAATGTAACGGGGCACAGACCCTGACCACCAATGTAAGGGGCACAGACACTGACCACCAATGTAAAGAGTACACAGACATTGCCCACCAATGTAAGGGGACACTACACTAACCATCAATGTAAGGGCGACACAGAAACTGTCAATGACTGTCAATGTAAAGGGGCATGGACTCTGATCACCAATGTAAGAGGCCAAGACACTGACCACTGACTGTAGAGGCTTATAATATGGAAAACAAGCATATAATCATGCAAAAAGCTTACAGAAATACTAACTCACAATAAATGTCCACTGAAAAAAATACAATCTTATCCTTTTAGCTAACCTGATGCAGTTTCACCTGCCCTATTTTTATATACTTTAAATGTGGTTCTTTACACATATTGTAAAATATCCTACATTTTTAAACTATCTTACAAAGACAAAAACAAAATATAGAACCACATAAAGCGTGCTTTCCTTAGTAGAGGGGGGTATTGAAGACCATCAGTATTACTGCAATATCAAACATGCTGTTTACACAATACGATTTTTATATTCCCGGCGTTGAATGATCCCTTTTTCGTGACTATAATCTGCTAAGAAAAGGAGTACATGTATGCACATGTGTGGCTGATAAAATGAAAGAGACTTGTAATAATAGGCAGCATATACAAAGCTAAACAACATACTTCTCTCCATGCCAGATGTGGTAAACATCTGTTACCATTCACATGCTATTAAGGAGATAAGCTATGGATCTGATAGCAGATTTATATCATCTACCACTGCTCTTTTTGTATACATAACGGTAATATGTAATGTAAGAAAAATAATCAGTTATGTAAGAAACATACTAATCATGTTTGCAATTTTTTTTATATCATGCAAAAACTACAGCTAAGCTGACTTTATCTGTTTTTGTAAGGAAATGGACATACGTAAAATGTATGCAATATGTATTTGATTTCCAAATGCTGAATAAATTAATAATGCATTTTTTAGTCTTCCTAATGCATATTTGCCTTCTCAAGGAAATTGAGGAGCTAAGTGATCCAAAATACTTTGTGCTCTTGTTAACATTTTAACATTTTGATGAGATTAACATTGAGTCAACTGTTGCAGTCTTATTTAATAAAAAAATACAATGCCTTAAAGCAGTCTTAACAGACCACAAATATCATGCAAGTGCTGGCAAATGGTGGATTTTCCTGCTTCTGCCTATTTGTCTAAGACCCCATACACATTATACAACTTGGTTTGTATACCAATATGTACCAAAACCATGTAGTGCAAGGGACTGCCTGATTGCATACAAATTGAAACTTAAGGTTTTGACCTCATTATATGTGGTTTTGGTAAATCTGAAGGAAAATAGCTACTGAAAATTGTATAGTGTGTATCTAGCTTTAGCAGGTAAGATAGTGAAATCCTATAACCTTGTCATTGTAACTAAATGTATATTCATCTATCAGTTAGCACTGTTAGCTAGCTCAAACAGGCCAAGTAATTAGTCTAATGCATAAAATATATGATTTTTTTTTTTTTTTAATTTTGACCATAGAAAGCCAGTAGAAGTTCTTGTTTCATTTTTAAACCAGGGCTGGAGAAATGATTTGGAAATTAGTAAGCTAACTGCTTGCCATAGGTAAAATTTTTGTTATCCATTTTTTTAAATAGTCTTTTTTTATAAAACTTTGTATCCTTCACTACTTCCAAGAAATAACATTTACTATGAGTGTTAAGGTGATATTTTTACTATTTAATTAGTAGAGTCCAGGAAGTTAGCAGGGCCGACGGGGGCTTCTGGAGTTTCCACAGGTGCTTTATTGAAGCTTTCTTCCTGCAAGGGCTGGAGGCTCTAGTACAAGAGGGGGTGGTTACCATTCGGCGGGGACTTCTTGTAGTCAGGCTGCAGTGGAGACACCTCTTAATAGGGTTAGGCGGACCCTCTGAGACCACATCGTACATTGGGGTTGGAGGAAAGGACTGCTTCTCTACCCACTTGGGATCCAGTTTGTTGCCTCTTTCGCATTTGATGTTCTTTACCAAAATCCGGCCCAGATGTTGGATATGGTTCTCGAGTGTTTTGGAGAAAATTATGATATCATCAAGGTAGACTAACACAATCTCAAAATTGAAATCTCCCTAACATTTTTCCATCAAGAGCTGAAATGTACTGGCAACATTACTCCTAGGGGCTTGATAAAGACAGTCTTTTCATGGTCTTATTCTCTCACTGGGACTTGCCAGTAGCCGCTCGCTAGATCGAGCGTAAAGAAAAACTTGGCTTGGCCCAGTGCCATGAGTGACTACTCCACCCTGGGCAATGGGTAGGCATTCCAATGGGTGCAAATGTTTAGCTTGCAATAGTCCACACAGAATCGCAGGCTCCCATCCTTCTTTCATACCATGACAATGGGGTGGCCCATGGGCTGTGGATCTCCCAAATTACCCTCTCTGTAGCATGTTAAGGATCAAGTCTTGACCCTCTGGCACAGGGCTGGGGGAATATGACAGTAATGCTCCCGGATGGGTGGAGCATCCCCCGTATGAATCGAGTGGTATTTTGCCTCCATGCAGCCATAGTCCTCTTGGCTGGTTTCAAAAACCATTGCTTCTCCAGTAGTTGATGAAGAAGTTTCTAGAGGAAAGTCCAAGAAAGGAATAGCCAGTTGTTCCAGCATTAGTTTGCCTTGTGGCTAATTCAGGGAGGTCATGGCCATCTGTAACAGAGCACAGATAGCTACCAGTCCTGGCTTATCCTCAGAAATGCAATGACCGGGCAACACGTAGAGGTCTGCGATGGTGGTATGGCTATGGAGCAGGATCGGGGAGGTCCCCAGATTGATCAGTTGAACCAACACCTTTCCTTTGTCAACCTTGGATAAGGTGCGGGCGACCAGCCACCCCCCGGTACCACTAGGTCTTTGCAAGGATACAGCATTACTGTGGCCCCTTGCAGCATCTTGTAGGCCTGATGGGCAGAAACCAGACTGCCTCTTGGAGGGGTGCCAGGTGTAACTTGTTTCGGGGGCTGTGGACAACCCCCACTAGTTCAGCCTGCCTTCTAGCTGTCTGCTGGTAGGCCTTATAGGCTTCGATCACATTGAGCCAGATAGCACGCATAGAACAGCATGCTGGCCTGAATGCTCACACTTGACCAGCAAGCCAGGACAATAGGTACTGCTGAGTTACCATGATCCCTACTCGTTCCACTACCTAGTTGTCTATCTGGACCTTCACCCTGGCGACGCCTTCCACTGGGATGGCCAGGTAGTTGGCCGCCTTTAGGGACAGCCAGGTGGGGTCCAGTTGGTCCTATGTCCCAAATCACTGGGCATAGAACTTGTACTCTATGACAGTGACCTCAGATCCAATGTTGATCAGGCGAGGGACTTCTTGATCATTGACTAGGGTGTTAATCAATGGACTTGGTGTGACCATAGCTTCTGCGCTAATGGCACCTTGTGTCGACGGTCTCAGAGGTCGTCCTTCAGTCCTGGGAACCATTCATTTAACGGCAGCCTACGGGTGCTCTTGGATTTAGGTTGGCCACAGTTCCTGGCTACATGTCAAAAACGGCCACACCACAACACTTCTGATCCCTCCGCCCTTAGAGGGGCAGGCCAACTCCTGTTTGAATGTGGAAATCTCTTGCTTCAAGGAAGCCATGTCCTGGGCAAGCTCCCGTATAGCCCCTTATAGCCTTCTGCATGGCTGACAGTGGAGATAGAACCAAGGACTCCTCTTTCAGATGTAGCGGTTCCTGCCTGTCACTACCAGTTTTTTCTGCATCTTCCTGTTCCCACGCCACTGTGTCCACTACAGTTTCATTGAACAAAAGGGTGGGTTCCCCTTTTTTGCTCCTGTAAGGCTCTCTTGACTGGCCCGGCCTTCATTCCGACCACAAACTAATTCCTCAGTAGTTTGTCTGAGGTGGATATGTCGGCGCAGCCATGTACATCCTTCTTCCATAGATTCTAGAGGGCTATCACAAAGTGGGTGAGGCTTTCATCCTCTTGTTGCCTCTAGACAAAGAACCTCCACTTTATCTCTAGAACTGTCATGTTCTCTCCGAACAGGCCCTCCAGGCGTATTACAATTTGTTCCAGGCTATCTGGTAGCACCATCACCGCTCAACAGGCACCAGTCTCCAAGGAGTTAATGGCCAGCGCCACGATCAGCGGGGAGGGGGACTTGATGATTTGATGATACAGGCATGCAGCATTCTAACTCTACAGCCCTTATTCCCACTCCAACAGGCAGATATTGGACTCATTAAACTTAGATAACAGGGCCAAGGCCACTCCTAACAGTGCCATGATGGTCCCAGCTTCTCCTTCCGCACCTGTAAAGAGGTGCATATCCTGCCGACTATGCTACAGGGTTGGATAGGTGCAGCGTATTGACAGAGTTGAGTAGACCCAGTGATGCTGACAGTGTCTGCCATGAGGAGTGAAATGCGGCCTGGTCAGTCACACCCAAATGGGAAGCTTCCTGAAGAGGTAGATGTAGTCCCTACCCTCTGCATACTCCACCAGAATCTTGCCCTATCGCTGCCACTGTCTTTGTCAGATGGGGAACTGGTCCCTAACCTGTCCACTTGAATAAGCACACCAAACCAAGGGGTCGGAGTCTTAAACAAACTCTGATATCCAGGCTTCACAGCGCTGCCCCTTTAAATCTACCACCAATATTATTATATAAACATCAAAGTATCCAGTATACTCATATTGTGCAAAAAAACAATGGGATAAAAAACAAGCAAACAAAACAGCCAAATGAATGTCCAATATTACCCCTGCAATATTATGCCCATGCCCATATACTGGTGCAGTCTTTTGTGCCAGTGAAAAACTCATTATTTGGTACAAGCAATGAAAGTGCTGTGCTTCCCTCTGTTGTTCCCACATTCACCAGACAATGTGGATTCTATACCTATGGCATCAGAGTCAAAAGCGCTTTGAAATTCAGGTATTCCCAGTGTTGCGTCAGGGAATGCCTGAACGATTAATTTAGTCAGCTAAATAGATCGAATGACAGTGCCTCCATAACAAAATATATATTATAAAAACATTTTAACTGTCCTAATTAATTATCCTGAGTTATATTTAGCCAAGCTGAATTTTTAATTAAAAACACAAAAGAAATGTTATTTTTTACAATGAGTCACTTGCAAACACCATAAATGATAGCCTGATAGTGATATACAGTACATAGATACTAAGATAATTACGTAAAAGTTCCAAAATTGTCTGTAACTATAGAGTATACATATATCTAATGTGAATTAAATTCAATAAATCATTTCTCCCGTAGACAACATAACCAATGGTAACTACTATCAGACAATCATCCACATTTTCTGGAATTCAACTGTTATTTCCCTGAAGAAGGAATAAGCGTCAAACTACGCAAACAATGTACCCCGATATGGCCCAAGAACAGAAAAATTCTTTAGAAAAAAAAAATTAACTTGAATAATTATGTTATTCTGTGGAGAATTCTCAAAGAGGTTCTAATTCTTCTCCACTTTATCCAAAAAAAAAAGTTTTAGTTATATACCGTATTTATCGGCATATAACACACACTTTTTCCCCTGAAAATAGGGAGCAAATCACGGGTGCGTGTTATACGCCGATAGTGTACCTCGGAGGGGAAGGAGGGGAGAGTCAAGTAGATTTCCTGCACTGCATTAATAAGAGATGGTGAGGCTGCAGATGGGCATTAATCAGGCAGCTGCATTGATGGGAGATATGCTGCAGATGGGTGCAGATCAGGCTGCAGATGGGCACAGATCAGGCTGCAGATGGGCACAGATCAGGCTGCAGATGGGCGCAGATCAGGCTGCACTGAAGCTGCAGATGGGCACAGATCAGGCTGCACTGAAGCTGAAGATGGGCACAGATCAGGCTGCATTGAAGCTGCAGATGGGCACTAATCAGGCTGCACTGAGGCTGCAAATGGGCACTAAACAGGCTGCATTGTGGATGCAGATGGGCACTAATCAGGCTGCATTGATGGGCACTGATAATTATTTTGCTTCAAAGTGGTTTATTTAAAAAAAATGTTTTTTTCCTGAAACTTCCCTCTTAAATTAAGAGTGCGTGTTATATGCCGATAAATACGGGTATACACTTTAGCTACAGAGCTTTGTTATGAGAGACATGTTCAGGAGACCATGTGTGTTATCAACATGAAGAAGAGCAGCAATTGTCAGACTGCAGATGACCTCTCACATCTAGCTCCCAGGGCTTTGGGTCAGTCTCAGTCTGCTCAAAGGTAAATCTGAATTACAAAAGCTATGAAGTACAAATTGAATTATCAAGTTGCAAATAATTGCTACCCAAGAAGTCACTAAATTTAGAGCTTTGATAGGTTTGTCCAGTGGATTCTAGAAAGAAGCATAAACACGAACATTATTATGGTTATGTGCTTTGATTCATAAAAAACAGTGAATTAATGTTGAATAGATCAGATTGTAAAATTTAGTAAGTACTTAGTAGAAAAATAGTGATAATGTAAAGTTGTCCAATGAACAGAGTTTACATTTTTGAATAATTTCACATAATGAAGAAGATTTTTTAATTTTTTTTATTTCTTAAATACAGCACACTGAGTATAGTATGTTAGGGACTGCTAAACAGCATTGACAAAATAGGGGTCTGCTGCAAATATAGGCTATATACTGAAAATAACATCTAATACTCCGGTGAAAAAGGTTTCCTCTGCCAAAAACAGGTGTACTTTCATTTTTAGTTAGTTGTACTTTGATCATCTCATTGGTCTGAGATGTTGTGTCAGCAATCTGTCACATCTAATTCTTAGAACTTTTCTAACATGGAATGCTCTTAGATAACTGCAGGAATAATTAAACAAAGCTAAATTTTACTGCTCTTGTCAAGGTATATAACAATATTTTTTGCCTACATTTTAAAAGACCACCAGAATTTAGTCTTTTTAGATCTGACCTACATAAATGGGTTTTTTTTTTCCCAATAGATTTTATTGAAAGAAAAGTGCAATACAAGGTATCACAATGGTGGGTATACAACATTTTTCAGAACAGTTTATATAAACCAGTAGCCTAGGCACTTTTATATATGGGCGGAGAACA
Organism: Lithobates clamitans; assembly: GCA_037952925.1. Classification (NCBI taxonomy): domain Eukaryota; kingdom Metazoa; phylum Chordata; class Amphibia; order Anura; family Ranidae; genus Lithobates; species Lithobates clamitans. The sequence continues at coordinate 1,439,364 of JBBGZY010000661.1, forward strand.
AAATAACAAGGGTAGGATATCAAATGGGACTTTCAGATAGATATACTATAACGATATAACTGGATGGATCAACAGGGTGGGTGCCTAGGGAGCTACTGGTAGCAATCAAAGAGGGGGGGTAGGATGGGGGGGTGTTTGCATAGCGAGAGAATTACAAGAAGAATAAAAGCCTCTAGGGCTAGGGTATAGACATGTGCTATGTGACCTAATGTGAAACGGTGATGGTTGGAGTAGACGGATGTGAAAGAGGGTGGTCTTGATGGATGACATTTATAGCTACTGATTCCACAATTGTGGGGAGGAAAACGGGAGTGTCTTCTTCCTCAGGAGTGGTATTGGGAGTCTCACAGTAGGAGAATGAAATTTTTTCGAAGTTCTGTAGTTCCTCTTGGGACAGGGTTGATTGCATGAAAGCCCACCATCTTGAGTAGAAACGTGTGTTGGAGGGTTCTTTTTTGAAATCGGTGTTGAGCTTGTCTCTGTGAAGCAAGGTTAGAATCTCCCTTTTAAATTGCGAGATCTGTGGGCAATGAGAGGAGGTCCAGTGTTGTAGAATTAATCTTCTGGCTAGTAAGAGACCGATCAAGGCCCAGTCCTTATAGAGAGGGTGGGTGGTTGGGGACCACGGGAGCAGTTGGTCGTCCCAGTATCCGAAGATGAGGAGTAGGGGGTCTTTAGGTAGTTTTAGCAGCGTTATATTGAAGATGTAGGAGATGACTTGGTTCCAGAAGGTGGAGAAAGGGATGGTTTTGGCTGGCGGCACATGGGGCAGCTGGCTGCGCCTTGGACATTCTTGTCCGAGAGGAAGGGTATATACGCACAGTGTACAATCTCTAATTGAGTTTCTCTCCATACCTCGTTGGGGGTCAGCTGAAGGGTTTTCTTGTACCCTTGAAGAACCTTTTCCACTATGTCTGAGTCAGGAAAGTCTTTACCCCAGTTTGCTACCGATGAGGAAGCAATTGAGGGAGTGGTCTTCAGCAGGAACGTTTTGTATATATCCAAGATTTTATAAGAGTCACCGTGGAGTAGCAGGTCCGTGATGGATGTCTGAAATCTTTTACGTTCCTCACTGCATGAGTCTTTTATAAAGCTGACGCATTGTGCGTAGTATAAAGCATTGGATTGAGGGAGGGAGAATGTTTCTGTGATGACAGAGAAGTTATGAGGGTGTCCTATTTCCATATCACATAGGGTGAAAACATTTGTGAGGCCTTTTTGTTGCCAGATAGAGAAAGGTTTGTATTCCAATTCTGGTGAGAAGCTGGGATTTCCTTGAATTGGGAGATGTCTGGACATAAAGGGCGATAGTTTCAGTGCTTTCCGTACTTCCCTCCAAGCTATGGCTGTGTCTCTGACAAGAAGATTGTGTTGCAGGGGTGGGGGAGTAGATTTCCAACTGCAATGAAGTAGGGCCACCAGGGAGTAAGGTTGGGCCATTGAAGATCCCATGGAGTAATTTGAGTAGCGAGAAAGTTGCGATATCCAGTCTAGGCCTATCCTGAGTAGGCAAGAGAGGTTATATGCTCTGACATTTGGGAGACTAATCCCTCCTTCGCGTCTGGGAAGATATAATTTAGCAAGGGCTATACGTGTTTTTTTGTTTTGCCAGAGAAATTTGGAGATGGCTTTGTTTAGGTTTGTGATATCTTTGTGTTTGAGAAGCAGGGGGATCGTTTGGAGTGGGTACAGTAATCAAGCTAAACTGACCATTTTTACTAGGTGACATCTTCCCAGGAGCGAAAGGGGCAGATCCATCCAGTTACCCAATTCTTGAGAATTTTTTTTTATCAGTGGGGGATAATTGAGATGGTATATAGAAGAGGGCAGTCTTCCTATCTTAATGCCTAGATATGTTATGTATGAATTGGCTACTGGGAAGGGTGAGTATTGTGCCCAGGGAGGGACAGATAAAATGCCTATGGGGAGGATTTCACTCTTGCTGTAATTTATGCGGAGACCTGAGCAGATTCTGAATTCATCAAAGATTGTTTTGATGGTGGACATGTCACTGGAGGGGTTGGTCGAGAAAATGAGGACGTCGTCGGCGAAGAGTGATGTGCGGAGTTCTTGTGAGCCTATTTTGATGCCATGTAGTGGGGCCTCTAGGGTAAGGTATCGAGACAGGGGTTCTAATGCAATGTTAAAGAGGAGTGGGGATAGGGGGGCAGCCTTGTCTTGTGCCTTTGTAGAGGCGGAATTCATCTGAGAGGAGGCCTTCCGCAACCAATCTGGCCGTGGGGGAGGCGCATATGGCGTGTACAAGGTGTTGGAAAGGGCCCGTGAATCCCATTTTTGATAGGGCCAGTGATAGCCATTCGAAGCTGACATTATCGAAGGTTTTTTCCGTGTCCAGAGTGATGATGGCATGGCTGTTTTTGGCATGTTCCAGAGCCATCATCACCTTTCGGATGTTTATAGTGGCTGTTCTCCCTTTTACGAAACCTGATTGGGCTGAGTGAATCAGAGAGGGAATGATGGTAGCAAGTCTGGAAGCTACTATTTTTGAGAGTATCTTAACGTCTAAATTTAGGAGTGAGATGGGTCGGTACGAACCTGGTTCTTGGGGGTCTTTGCCTTTTTTTGAAAGTAGTTTGACGATGGCCTGGTTCCCAGTTGGTAAGTAGGGGCCACCAGTCCATATACCATTATACACTGCAAAGAGAGCGGGCTCGGTAATAGTTTGTAGGGCCTTATAGAATTCCCCTGTAAACCCATCAGGGCCTTGGGCTTTAGAGGGAGCTAGGTTCCGGATGGCGGTAGATATTTCGTGTAAGGAGATAGGTGCATTGAGGACTTCAAGTTGGGAGGGAGAGACCGTGGGTAGAGACAGTCTGTCTAGGAAGGATTTGGCGGTGTTCATGTCTATGGGGTCGGTGGCGTATAGCGAGGAATAATATTGTAGCATAATTTTGTTAATGTCCTGTTGTGAGGTTTTTATGTCGCCTGCGGTGTCCCGTAGGGAGGTGATGTGCGTCGGGCGGAAAGGGCTTTTGCAAAGTCTTGCTAAGAGTTTGCCAGCTTTGTTGCCAAATTTATGAAGGGTGGCTTCCATATGTGCTCTGTGTGTCCGTTCAAGGGTATCTGCCCAGGTATCAAATGCCCATTTTGCTACCTGCCAGTGTAGCCTGTTGTCAGGGGAGTCCCTAGTATAGAGAGAGCATTGAGCCAAGCGCAGGTTGGCACTGGCCATCTTATAGTTTGCCAAAGTGTTTCTCTTGAGAGAGGCAGCGTAGGATATGATTCGGCCTCTGAGGAAGGCTTTCCCAGCTTCCCAGAAAAGGTTTGGGTTGTCCGCATGGGGGGAATTGGCTGAAGAGAATTCAGTCCAAGCTTTCTCCTATGTAATGTTGAAAGTCTGAGTTATTTTACAGATAAGCGGGGAAACGCCAAAGTTTGGAAGTAGCATGTAAGTCAGGGGTATCTAGCGAGATCGAGATGGGGGCGTGGTCAGATATGACGATGTCATGGATGTCTGATTCTGAGATCATGGGTATAAGGCTGTCAGTGCAGAAGAGGTAATCGATTCTAGTGAAAATGTTGTGAGGGTTGGAGTAAAAGGTGTAATCTCTATCTGCTGGGTGGTAGAGCACCAGATGTCATGTAAGTGAAGAGATTCCATAGTGGATGTGAAGTGTGTAAGTTCAGATGTCGTGGGTGATGAACGCAATTGTTTGGAAGAAGATCTGTCATCTATCAAGTGCAGGGTGGTATTAAAATCTCCCCCAACTATATGTCGTAGGTGCGCATAGCAGCCAGGTGGACAGCTCATTAAGAAATTTTTTGTTTGTTCGGGGGATATACATTAGAGATCACTAGATTGCTGTTACCCAGTTTTATGTGTATGGAGAGGAAACGTCCCTGACTATTGGTTTCTACGGACAGTACCTCGCAGGGAAGGTTTTTGTGGATCAATATGATAACCCCTGCTTCATGATTGAGTGCACTTGAGCCTAGGACAGTGCCCACCCAGAGTTTTTTCATGCGGTGGAGGTCAGAGGAAGTTAGGTGGGTTTCCTGGAGCAGGGCAATGTTGGTTTTTATTCTCATGAGGTGACAAAGAATTTTAAGTCTCTTAAAGGGGGACCTAAGCCCTTTCACATTCCAAGAGGTGACTTTCATGTGAGTAAGGGTGTGGGTATGGTATGTGATGGTAAATTGTTTACATTACATGTAGACCTGAGGAGAGGGGTTAAACTGGCAGTGCGAACCAGGGTGGACTGGCTATGAGGGAGGAGTGATTGCTGAGAGTCTGGTGTCTGATGGGTGTTGCTGGGGAAAGGGACCAGTAGAGGGGAGGGATAAGGAAGGGTAAGTGCAAGAAACAAAAACATCACATAACAATGGAGGAACTTTTCTTTTTTCCGCATAGAGTTACTGTGCAGACCAGCTCACCCTAACGATCCAGTCGCTGTGGTGGATCCGTGCCCTGGATGACTCGGTGTCAACGCCCGCAACAGAGGACCTCACATGGGTGCAGGATCAGGAGGAGGCCATACAAAGTGAGGCTATAGGAGGTGATGCAGTATAAAAGGGTGAAGGTGCACTGATATATAACAAAAAAAAAAATACACATGTGCCATAACGAAAAGAAACAGTCAATAGATACCAAGCCAAATACCTGAGTAGACAGACATTGGGGGCTTTAAAGCCAAGGAACGAGAAAAATCTTCTTGTCAGCGGGGGGTGTTGCGGTGGGTAGGCTCAGAAGATCTGAAGCGCTTTGGGGAATCTTTCCTCGGGCCAGAGGGCGATTACTTGGAGAGGCCCTGAGTGGGGAATCGGAGTGTGATTCAGCGCGCAGTGAACGCAGGAAGGCTTCCGCCTCAGAGGTGTCCTGAAAGGATAGCTGGTCCCCGTTGGGAGCTTTGAGGCAGAGAGTTGAGGGGAAAGCCAAGGTGAACTTCATCTGTCGCTGGTGTAGCTCTGTGAAGATGTGTTGGAATGCTTTACTTTTTTTTGAGACTTCTATGGAGTAGTCCGCGAAGATCAGGATTTTGATTCCATCATTTTGCAGAGATCTGGTTTGCCGAAACTTTTGCAGGATGACGGTCTTGTCATTGTAGTTGAGGTACTTCGCTATGATTGGGCGAGGGGTCTTGGGCTCAGGGGCGAATGCTCCCATGCGGTGGGCCCGCTCAACCGTATAAGGGCCGGGGAGACCTAAGGCCTCCAGGATGCGTCTGGCGCAGAATTACGCGATGGCTGATGACTGTAGTGATTCTGGGACCCCCACGAATCTCAGGTTACTCCTTCGGGATTTGATCTCTGAATTGTCCAGTTTTTGTAGTATGTACTGATTAGTTTTATCCTGTGCTTGTTCAGTAGCTTGTGCCTGATATATTTCTTCCTCCATGCTTGAAAGGCGGTGTTCCACCTCATGAAGTCTAGTTGAATGCTCTCCTAATTGTGCCTTGACTTGCCTCATCCCCGCATTTACCGCCTTTTCCACTGAGGCGGTTATCATGGGGGATAGCTGCGACAGCCTGAGCTATACGGTCTGTATTGTTATCCCCCTGGTATGGGGAGGAGGAGGCAGGATGCAGGGGGAGAGGGGTTTGAAGTGAGGAGGGGGGGCTGTATGACCGCTCACCTCCATGGCTGGTTCGTCTGCCGCGATTTCTGGGAGGGCCGAGACCGGGGCCTCGATTTGCGGCTGGGCCGGATGATTTGTTGCGGCCGCGTGTGAGTGTGCCGGTTTTCTCCACAAATCTGTCCATAGGATAGGGTTAGGGGGCCCCCGATACGACTTCTGGCAGCAGGAGGGGGACGAGCAGGCGTTTTAAGTCCTGTTATGTGCCTCTATGTCCGTGAAGGCCGAGACCGGGCCTCAATTTGCAGCTGGGCCGGGCGGAATGTCGTGGCCGTGTGTGGACCCGTGCCGTTCTTTTTTCCACCACCGATCGGTCTGTAGGGGAGAGTGAGGTCCCCGATGAGGTTGCAGGCGGCAGAAGGGGGGTCAGGCGGTTATTTTTGAGCCTTTTTTATGACGCGAGGGCCGCGTAGGCCGAGACCGGGGCCTCGATTTGCAGCTGGGCCGGGTAAGGTCGTCGCGGCTGTGTATGAGACCGGTAGTTGTAAATCATTAGGTCTGCAGGATAGCGGGGGGTACCCGAGGAGAGTTGCCGGCGTCAAGAGGGGATCGGGCAGGTATTTCTATGCCGATTTGCTGATCGTGGTGTGGGAGCTGTGAGGAGACGCAGCTACTCCATGCTGCGCCCTGGAACCATAAGTTTAAATGTTTTTAATCAAGTAGATTTATATATACAGTATCTCACAAAAGTGAGTACACCCCTCACATTTTTGTAAATATTTTATTATATCTTTTCATGTGACAACACTTAAGAAATTACACTTTGCTAGAATGTAAAGTAGTGAGTGTACAGCTTGTAAAACAGTGTAAACTTGCTGTCCCCTCAAAATAACTCAACACACAGCCATTAATGTCTAAACCGCTGGCAAAAAAATTGAGTACATCCCTAAGTGAAAATGTCCAAATTGGGTCCAATTAGCCCTTTTCCCTCCCCAGTGTCATGTGACTCGTTAGTGTTACAAGGTCTCAGGTGTGAATGGGGAGCAGGCGTGTTAAATTTGGTGTTATCGCTCTCACTCTCTCATACTGGTCACTGGAAGTTCAATATGGCATCTGATGGCAAAGAACTCTCTGAGGATTTGAAAAAAAGAATTGTTGCTATACATAAAGATGGCCTAGGCTATAAGAAGATTGCCAAGACCCTGAAAGTGAAGTGCAGCATGGTGGCCAAGAGCATACAGCGGTTTAACAGGACAGGTTCCACTCAGAACAGGCCTCGCCATAGTCGACCAAAGAAGTTGAGTGCACGTGCTCAGCGTCAAATCCAGAGGCTGTCTTTGGGAAATAGATGTATGAGTTCTGCCAGCATTGCTGCAGAGGTTGAAGGGGTAGGTGGTCAGCCTGTCAGTGCTCAGACCATACGCCACACACTGCATCAAATTGGTCTGCATGGCTGTCGTCCCAGAAGGAAGTCTCTTCTAAAGATGATGCACAAGAATGCACGCAAACAGTTTGCTGAAGACAAGCAGACTGAGGACATGGATTACTGGAACCATGTCCTGTGGTCTGATGAGACCAAGATAAACTTATTTGGTTCAGATGGTGTCAAGCGTGTGTGGCGGCAACCAGATGAGGAGTACAAAGACAAGTGTGTCTTGCCTACAGTTAAACATGGTGGTGGGCGTGTCATGGTCTGGGGCTGCATGAGTCCTGCTGGCACTAGAGAGCTACAGTTCATTTAAGGAACCATGAATGCCAACATGTACTGTGACATACTGAAGCAGAGCATGATCCCCTCCCTTCGGAAACTGGGCTGCAGGGCAGTATTCCAACATGATAATGACCCCAAACACACCTCCAAGATGACCACTGCCATGCTAAAGAAGCTGAGGGTAAAGGTGATGGACTGGCCAAGCATGTCTCCAGACCTAAACCCTATTGAGCATCTGTGGTGCATCATCAAATGGAAGGTGGAAGAGCGCAAGGTCTCTAACATCCACCAGCTCCGTGATGTTGTCATGGAGGAGTGGAAGAGGACTCTAGTGGCAACCTGTGAAGCTCCGGTGAACTCCATGCCAAAGAGGGTTAAGGCAGTGCTGGAAAATAATGGTGGCCACACAAAATATTGACACTTTGGGCCCAATTTGGACATTTTCACTTAGGGGTGTACTCACTTTTGTTGCCAGCGGTTTAGACATTAATGGCTGTGTGTTGATTTATTTTGAGGGCACAGCAAGTTCACACTATTATACAAGCTGTACACTCAATACTTTACATTCTAGCAAAGTGTAATTTCTTCAGTGTTGTCACATGAAAAGATATAAGAAAATATTTACAAAAATATGAGGGGTATACTTCCTTTTTGTGAGATACTGTATATATTGTCAATTGTCAAGTTATTAAAACTGGAAACAAAGCTAAAGTAAAACAATGCATAGCAACACTTTTTAATACTGTATGTGAGCTAAAAATTATAAATGAAGTAACTGTGGAGCTTATGCTGGACATTAGACATTAAAAGGAGAAGAGCTTTGCAGCTATAGTAGTGACCATAAATGTTTATAATAACGGTATGAAGAAGTGTGCGGATCTGGAAGGAGAGCAGATGCTGCTAACACCAATTAGAAATCCTCTATTGATATTGTTTTCCTGAACAATGTCCATTGCTGACACCCACAGTGATTAGATGCCAGCGAAAAATGGCCAGTTCGAGCAATTGTCCTCACATGCCTATGGGCACTTTTATACTTAAAGGTACAATTATTGTTAAACTCTAATGTCTTCCATTGCAGAGGCGTAACTAGAAATTTCAGGGCCCCGGTGCAAGAAATCCACCACCTTCACTCAGTTGGTGTCAGCAGGTCTGCTGACTTTATTTTTCAGTGTCCGCCCCGCCTCCCTACATTCTCTCTGTCTCTAGATAGGCGGGGACGGGGAGGTCCACAGTCTCTCAGGGCTGCCTCTGCCTTCTCTCTCTACCCTCAGAGGGCGAAAGCCCCCCTCCCCGCATCGGAACGAACCACCGACACATGTCATGACGCCCTCACCAAGGCAGCCAGAATGGAATCACAACACAGGACAGTCAGGTGGGCCCCTCACACGGGCGGGCGGTGGGTGGGCCCCCCTCACACTAATGAACGGGCGGTCGGCGGGCCACCCTGAAGTGGCGCGGAACACAGGGCAACTGTGACTGCTGCGACCCTGATAATTCCGCCACTGTTCCATTGGCTTTAATACTATCATGTTGTTCCAATTAGTTTATAACCTTGAACAAGAAGAGATTTGAAGCCTTTTTTTTTTCTTTTTTTTATGGAAGAAAAATAATAATATAAGCCATTCGCTGCTACTAGAGATTTTCAAACAATAAATATTATTTTTGATAAATGTGTATTGTACTTAAAAGAATAGAAAAAGTTAGGTCAAGGTTGCACCATTGGGGAAATTTCCCTTCGCTTCCAAAGATGCAGCAGAAATTTAGAGGCAATCCTCCAAAGAGAGGGGATAATCCATCCTAGATAGTTGTTCATGGAACAGATGTATCCATTAAAAGATTTCCCCACACCTCTTGTTCTGGGGACAACTCAAAAATGTTTGGACGTCTCCTCACTTTCTTGGCTGGTTACCAGAAGAAATATGGATAGTGAATCTCCACAGTGAGGACACAGACAGCAATATAAACGTATCAGATAGTCCAACCCTTCCTACTCCATTCAAAACAAAAAAAGGTTTTGCCTAGAGATAGACTTTACCTTTAATTTCTGCTATTTTGTCTATTATTCTGCAATAACGTTGTCATTATTTAAAAAAACAGAAAAAAATATATGTATTTTTTTAGCAATTCTTTTGTTTAGTGTTATTGTATTGCAAATATTATTTTATTTTTTTATGCTTCCTTAGACGAAAATGTAGCAGAAGTAAAACAAAATGCATTTTTCTATTTTGATCAGTGTTAGATGAAAAATTTGTGCTACTGTAAAAAAGTATACATTTTATTTTATAATTTGCCACATTTAAAATGACACTAAAATTATGATTCAGGTACAGCTATTGTGTAACATGCAGGGGTCCAGAGCTGCGGGTTGGGGGTTGTGTACTGTGCAGGGGTCCAGAGCTGTGGGGTGGGGGGCGGGCTGTGTAATATAAAGAGGTGCAGGCTGCTGTGTATTGTAAAGGGGTCCAGAGGTGTAGGGTGCTGTTTAATGTAAAGGGGTCCAGAGGTGCAGGGTGTTGTGTAATGTAAAGGGGTCCAGAGGTGCAGGGTGTTGTGTAATGTAAAGGGGTCCAGAGGTGCAGGGGTTTGTGTAATGTAAAGGAGCCCAGAGGTGCAGGATGCTGTGTGATTTAAAGCAGTCCAGAGTTGCAGGGTGCTGTGTAATGTAAGGGGGTTAAGAGGTGCAGAGTTCTGTGTAATGTAAAGGGGTCCAGAGGTGCATGGTGCTATGTAATGTAAAGGGGTCCAGAGGTGTAGGGTGCTATGTTATGTAAAGGAGTCCAGAGTTGCAGGGTGCTGTGTAATATGCAGGGGTCCAGAGCTGCGGGGGAAGTCTGTGTAATGTAAAGGGGTCCATGTCATGACTCTGCAGTAATACTTTCATGCCCTGTCTGTCTCTTACCTGGTCTGTGTATCAGCTTTAGGGCTTTCACTCTCACACCTGCATGGTTACGTAATCTTCCCTCAGTGTGGCTCCACCCTAGCCTCAACAGGAACCACTATTTAACACCGTGTTCTCCAAGCCTGCCTTGCCGAGCAATATTGTGTGTTTGGTTTCCTGTGTCCTGCTTGCCGTGTGCTCTTCGTCTGTCTCTGTTACTGATCTTGGCTTGCTCTTGACTATCCCTGCTTGCTTGCGACCCTGACCTTTTGGCATGTTCTCTGTCTATCCTTGTCTGCTAATCGCCCTGACCTTTGGCTTATCTCCTTACTATCCCTTGTTGTCCTGGGCTGCTGCTTCCTCTCTGTCCTCCTGTAGCCTACCGTGAGTGTGAGCTGGGAGACCCTGGGGGCCGCGACCTGGAGTCAGTTGCAGCACAGTCCATCCTCACCACTAGAGGCTCTGGTGAACACCTGCTGGCTCTTAGACTCCACGCCCTAGGGAATCTTATGCTCTAGCTCCCAGTGGGATCCGTGTTGGTGCTCAAGTGGATCTGCCTTCCTGAACCACCCAGAGTTCCATTCACAGCAGTCAGCCATAGGATTTAGTACCTTAGCGGTGCACTCCTGACTCCATAGGTATGCATCTGTCATCTGGACTCAGGTAACCTGACAGCTTGCTCGGCCATGGACCCGGCTGAGGTACTGCTACCTGATGATGATCAGCTGCAGGGCATAGTCCCCAGACTCGATTCCTTCAGCATTTGGCTTCCCGCTTTGAACAACTTCAAGACTCCTTAGGATCCCCGGTTCGACAACCTCAACTGCAATCTGCTGCTATATCGGCTCAGGTTACAGTCGCAGCCGCTAACACTTTGCTCTTACCAGCTCCGTCCCATTACTCTGAGGATTCCAAGGCCTGCAGAGAGTTCCTTAGCCATGTACCATTCATTTCGAGCTCCAGCCTCAAAACTTTCCGTCTGATCGGGCTAAGGTGGCCTATGTTATTTCAATCCTGTCCGGCAAGGCTTTAGCCTGGGCTGCCCCTCTGTGGGATAGGAATGACCCAGTGGTTTCCAGCCTGTCTAATTTCTTGAAACTCCTTTAGAATATCTTCTGAACCAGGAACCAGGTCGCGTCTCTTCAGCAGCCAGCACCCTTTTTACGTCTCTGCCAAGAGTCTGCTTCTGTGGGACAGTATGCTCTTCATTTCTGTATACTGACTGCTGAGCTGAGCTGGAACAATGAGGTCTTAGTTGCAACCTTTTTGCATGGCCTTTCTGATAGCGTGAAGGATGAATTGGTGGGAAGAACCATCCCCATTGATCTGGATGAAGTTATCACCTTGTTTAACCAAATCGATATTCGTTTTCAGGAAAGGACCCTAGAAAAGCGATGCCACCACTCCTTGGTCCTTAGTCAGCCTGAGCTCACCTCTCTTCGACTCCTGGAGCATCTCCTGCCAGCTGAGGAACCCATGCAGCTGGGCCGGACCAGGCTATCCCCCGAGGAACGTGCTAGGCGCAGAACTCTGGGCTTGTGTCTCTACTGTGGGGGCAAAGGTCATGTTTGTGATACATGCTCATTTCGTCCGGGAAACGCTCGGGTCTAATACATCTGGAAGGTGGTGTATTGGACCCATAAAAGTCACCTTCTCATCTCCTTTCAGTGTTTTTTCATGTTGGCGCTTCCTCCCACTCGGCCTTGGCTTATCGGGACTCCGGAGTCGCTGGGAATTTTATGGACTGAAGAACTGCATTTTCCATGAACCTTACCCTTTCACCCCTCACCACTCCATGGGGTGGCCTCGGCGATTCATGGCACAGTTCTTCCAGGGGGCCCTATCCAATTCCAGACCCTCCCTGTTAAGATGTCGGTAGGGATACTCCACCAGGAGTGGATATCCTTCCTTATCCTTCCTAAGGTCTCAACCCCAATCGTATTGGAGCTCCCTTGGTTGCAGCTCCACTCTCCACACGTTGACTGGACTTCTGGGCAGATCCTGGGTTGGGGTCCCTCCTGTTTCTCATCCTGCCTACTCAAGGTGGCCCCTAAGGAGAGACTTCCTGTGGTCACCACCTCAGTATCCTCTGCTTTTCCCGCTGCATATAGCGATTTCTGGGATGTGTTCTGTAAACAGTCAGCTGAAGTGCTTCCCCTTCACAGGACCTTTGACTGTGCCATTGACCTTGTTCCCGGAGCAACTCTGTCTAGGGGTCGTACCTACCCCTGTCCATCCCAGGGACCCAGGTCATGTCTGAGTATGTTGCGGAAAATCTAGAAAAAGTGTTATTTCCGAAATCCTCATTGCCTGCGGAAGCAGGGTTCTTTTTTGTTGGGGCCTAAACGCAGTAACAATCAAAATCAATACCCCCTACCTTTAATATCGGAACTATTCAACAGGTTGAAAGGTGCCTCCATTTTTACTAAGTTGAGATGGGCTTTACGAATACTTGGTCATGCCCTTTGGTTTATGTAATGCCCCAGCGGTGTTCCAAAACTTAGTTAACAAAATCTTCAGGGATCTGCTTTACCAATTTGTTGTCATTTAACTGGATGACATTCTCATCTTTTCAGATTATCTGTTTGGTCGCAGAGACCATATCCGGATTGTACTTCAGCGCCTTCGAGAAAAACATCTGTACGCCAAGCTGGAGAAATGTTCTTTTGAATGTACTGAAGTCCTCTTTCTGGGATGCTTCGTCTCTAAGTTCGGTCTTCGTATGGATCCTGGAAAGGTCTCGGCCATTACCAACTGGCCTCTTCCTGCCAGCCTCAAGGCCACACAGCGCTTTCTTGGGTTCACTAATTATTACAGGCTGTTCATTAGGAATTACTCCTCTATTGCTGCGCTTATTATCGCCTTGACCAAGAATCCCAGACAAGCCAGGTGGAGTCTCTTCTTTTGCCGTTTTAACTTCACCAGTACGTTCAAACCTGGTTCCTGCAACAGTCGGGCTGATGCACTCTCTAGGTCTTTTGACATTCAGGATGGGGAGCCTACCCCTGAACCGGAGCCAATCATCCCTACCTCATGCATCCTTGACCATTCTACCATCCTGGAGTCAAAAACTCCTCCTGGCAAGACCTTTGTCCCCACTGAGCTAAGAGCTAAGATCCTTCCTTGGGGACATGACTCCAAGGTGGCAGGTCATGCTGGGTTCCTTCGATTCTTCTTCCTCATCAGTCGCCACTACTGGTGGCCTACTCTCCATTCAGATGTCAACGACTACGTTAAGGCTTGTCATGCCTGTGCCCAGTTTAAATCCCCCACACAGGCTCCTGCTGGTCTTCTCATGCCCTTGTCCATTCCCGAGGAGCCCTGGTCTCACATAGCCATGGACTTTATCACCGATCTTCCACCGTCTGAGAATAATACGGTCATTTGGGTGGTATTTTGTTACTCTTCCTGGTCTCCCTTCTGCTCTTGTTTTGGTTCCCATTTTTGTTCAAGAGATCTTCTGCCTCCATGGAGTTCCTTTCCATATTTTTTCTGACAGGGGTGTTCAATTTACATCTCGTTTTTGGAGAGCCTTCTGCAAATCCCTCAATATTGTCTTGGATTTTTCCTCTTCGTACCATCCTCAATCCAATGGACAGACTGGGAGGGTTAATCAGGAGTTAGAGGTCTTTCTCCACACCTTAGTTTCTGCTCATCATTACGATTGGTCCTCTCTACTCCCGTGGGCAGAATTTTCTCACAACAATCATGTGAACATCAGTTCTCAGAAGACACCCTTTTTCACAATGTATGGAAGACACCCTCAGCTCCCTCTTTCCATGACCTGTTCTCTGGATATTCCAGCTTTGGCTACGGTTCAACAATCATTCAATTCTATTTGGGGTAATGTTCATAATTCCCTCTGGGTAGCTGCTGATAACTTTAAAGGTTTTGCCGACCATCGTAGGCATAAGCCGCCTTCTTCACAGCCTGGAGACAAGGTCTGACTTTGGCTTTTTCCTCAATAAGTTCTCTCATCCTCTCCCTGCATTGGTTCCAGTTTCTGAAGATAATCAGGAGTACAAGGTTAGTCAAATTCTGGATTCCCGGCTCTGTAAAGGCAGTCTCTGTGCCTCCTGCACTGGAAAGGTTTTGGTCCTGAGGAGAGGTCTTGAATCCACGCATCTGATATCTTTGCACCTCGTCTTTTGAGGTTTCATTTGAGGTTCCCCTCCAAGCCTGGGCCCAAGCGAGGGAGGAGGAGGCCTCGTAAGAGGTGGGGTACTGTCATGACTCTGCAGTTATACTTTCATGCCCTGTCTGTCTCTTACCTGGTCTGTGTATCAGCTTTTGGGCTTTTATTCTCACACCTGCATGGTTAAGTAATCTTCCCTCAGTGTGGCTCCACCCTAGCCTCAACAGGAACCACTATTTTATAAAAAATAGAAATTGTTGGGACTTTATATGAGACCATGACTGTACAGTACACAGGTCTCCATCCCTGTTTTTTGATAAGGAGGGGGAAAAGGGGGATAGGGGAAAATGGGCCTTTATATGAAACACAACACTTGGGTAGAATGAATCAAATAAAAATAGTAGATAGGATATTTATTGTTAACATAATTGGGCGTGGTGCATAGGTAACATCAATAGTAGACCAGTATGATACAGAATTATGAAAAACATGGTTAGTAGATCATATAGTAATACAAGTAACATGATAGACATTATTGCACATACAGTGGGGACGGAAAGTATTCAGACCCCCTTACATTTTATTTTAATTTTATATTTTATATCTTTTTTATATTGCAACCATTTGCTAAAATCATTTAAGTTCATTTTTTCCTCATTAATGTACACACAGCACCCCATATTGACAGAAAAACACAGAATTGTTGACATTTTGCAGATTTATTAAAAAAGAAAAACTGAAATATCACATGGTCCTAAGTATTCAGCCCCTTTGCTTAGTATTTAGTAGAAGCACCCTTTTGATCTAATACAGCCATAAGTCTTTTTGGGAAAGATGCAACAAGTTTTTCACACCTGGATTTGGGGATCCTCTGCCATTCCTCCTTGCAGATCCTCTCCAGTTCTGTCAGGTTGGAAGGTAAACGTTGGTGGACAGCCATTTTTAGGTCTCTCCAGAGAGGCTCAATTGGGTTCAAGTCAGGGCTCTGGCTGGGCCATTCAAGAACAGTCACGGAGTTGTTGTGAAGCCACTCCTTCGTTATTTTAGCTGTGTGCTTAGGGTCATTGTCTTGTTGGAAGGTAAACCTTCAGCCCAGTCTGAGTGGGCTGAAGGTTTAACAAAGAGTATAACAAAGAGTGAAAAATTTAAGGGGGCCTGAATACTTTCCGTCCCCACTGTAATAGATAATGAACCAGCAACATACCCAATAGATGAAAAAACATAATATAAAGTAATAATTATTTGATTGATTAATACCATATCAGTCATAGGTGTTTACCAGTGGTGAACCGTCCATAGGGGGTTCACAGGCGCCAGCCCCCCTATCCATGCATCCGGCCCCTAATCTACATGCGGGGCACCGAACGCATGAAATTCAATAGGGTTTTTTTTAAGAAGCACATGATTAGAGCCTCAGGCTCAAATTGGCTTTAAAAAAGGGTGGGCTCGGGGCGCAGAGCACTATGCCCTGAGCCCACCCAGTTGTGTGACATTAGCAAATTAATATTCGCTAATGTCTTCCTGTTTCTCCTCCTGGCCAATCAGTGATGGCTGCTTACATCCAGCAGCGTGAGTTAGTACATAATATCTAAAAGTTACTGTATATGTATATATATTATCATTTAGAATGTATGTACTTAATAGTTTGTTTCTATTTTAGATGATAATCATCCTACATGGTATATACTCCTGATAAAGAAAATAGTACTTCGAAACGCATTGTGCTTCTGCGTCAACACATCTCAAGACATCACAAAGATCAGAGTTATGCAAGATTGACAGGAGGTGTATGATTTATGTATAGCTCATGCTGCAATACATGTTTGTACACACAACAACAGCAATAATCCTATTAATCCTTTAAATAAAGGATAATATGTATGTTTTGCAACACAGTTGTATCTAATTGCCAGTAAAGTCCCAAAACAAAGATGGGTTCTCTTCTTTTTTGATAGTAAGCTTAAGCAATGTTGGCAACTCTCAGAGCAATCCTAATTATCTGTTATTTGAAGTAATGGATATAAATGGATTATAGTTGGTGAATAAAGATATCGATTAATGTAATTTTAAGGTTGGGGAGAGGGAAAAGTGTATCCAAACCCCCCAAAAAATGTAAATATTGCAGCTTACTAGTTCTTAGATGTGGTGCCTGCATTCATTTTGTGTGCTTTACTTTCACCTAGTAATCTTGCCAATAACACACTTCCTGTCCCAGGGTGCATATATTTTCTTCTCCAAGGTATCTCCATGGTTGCCAGCCAGGCTGGACTGCAAACATGTCTGCCTCTGTTCATCTCAACCACATGGAGAATGGGGTGATTAGTAGATTACAGAATAAAAATAAGAATGTTTTTCCTTCCAATCAGCTCACAGGATGTAGCAAAGGACACAGTATATTTGGCAAGATCAATAAGTATTTTCTGTGCTTACTGAAAATGTTTTTATTCTGAAAAAAAATAAATAAATAATGCAGCCACTATATGTAAGGACTGGTAAGCTGTCATTACAATTTTGTTCTTGGGTTGAGATACAATTTAAAGCTGAATGCTGATGATACTAGTAAATTTGCCATGGTAAGTGCCTCTATTGTAGAGCCTGTTTGGTATCATTCAAATAGTAGCATGTTTATTGGCCACACAAGGTATGGTCAAACTATACAGTCAACTATATTTTGGCTAACCTGCACAGCAATCTCAGCGTGTTTGCCATGTAAAATTCAAGTATACATTTGATAACTTTTCATGAAATATTGAACAATCTGACTTTATGTATTTGTGAAGTAACTGTACAACTGCACAATCATAATCGAATTGTACTTTTTAAATGATGTGTGTGACTATGTTGCATAAATGTTTCTACTTAGGTTGCCTTGCATGTTTGTCATTTTTTGTATATATGGTCATCGTGTCCTTTTTTACTATTTTTTTTTTTTGCCCATTGCATAGTAGTGCCATCACCAAATCTCATTAAACATTTCCCAAAACTAGCAGTCAGAGGCAAGCAATTCCTTGGTTTCACACTACAAATATACAAATATGAGGCTTTATGACCAGGAGTGCCTAGGCACCCTCACATAGCAGGAAGTGCACTGCTATTTTTCAAAATTCTAAATGAGGGATGTATTTTTTAGGGTACTGTTTGGACCCAATTAACACATCTAAATGTTCCCTACAACATAGAAAATCTTCACTTTTTCAGTTAAGTTCTACTTTAAGCTGCTCTTCAAGATTCTACCATACTACATCTTAAACAGAATGTGTTAACCAGACAGGACATGTTGCACCTAGAGTGTTAGTATATGGATGAACACCCTTTGTTCTGTGACTATACATAGCACATGGTTTCTCCATAAAACTGTTATGAGCTGTGACCTGGTTTAACCCAAGCAAAGTGATAACCACCAAAGGATTAACACTGTTCGCAAGGTAAGAGAAACATAGTTGAAAGCAGAGAAGCACTCAGCAGTACCAAATCAGTTGACTGATCCATAAATAATGTAGAACATGTGAAGTTGAAGAAAAGAAGAAATTTATCTCTTAATGAAAATAAAAACATAGAAATGTTATACTGTAGTAAAGCCAGTTCTGTAAAGGTCTCAAGGCTATCATCTGTTCTGAAAAAATAGCGAGACTTAAGCCCTGTACAAATGAGCCGAATGCCAGAAGACATCGGCCGGTTCAATAAAAAACGTCCCACATTCGGTCCGTGTGTATGTTGGTCTGTCCGACAGAAGTTAGCTGTTTGGCTGAACATGCTGGAAAGCCAGCAGCCGAACGACTCCTGATCAGCACTCTCAGCCAATGGGAGAGAGCACTGATTGGAGTTTTCTGGCGGGTAGGCTGTCCCCCTGTTAGAACAAACAGCTCAACAGGGGATATCGCTGCACTAACTTCAGATGGTTAGTATAGTGGCTCCGACCAGAGCTGGGAGTGGTCAGTTTTTTTTTCTGGTTGAATGAAAAAAAACTTGTAGTGTGTACCAGGCATTAGTGCAGTTTCACCTATAGTAGACTACTTTCCCATAGGGCTAGTAGGCCTACCGTTACTTGGTTGCCCCAAGCAAGGCATGAAACTATATTTGCAGAACTGGAATGCTCCCCAGTAACCCCCAGAAAGAGAGAGTATACAAGTACTTAAGCTTAACCCTGATATGCACAACGAGAACATCGGACAACGAATGATTGGCTGTTTTTTTTTTTGCATGCTAGTCTCATATTGAAAATGAAAATGTTACTAATACTAAAAAAAATCTTGTACAACAGAATACAACTTCAGAAGTTATGTAATGTGTTCCTTCATTTCTGAGCATGTGTGGTCTTGCTCTTCCAATTTTTTTGAGACCAATATTGTACTGATTAAGCAAAAATTGTATGATCTGGTATAATACGAGAAACATTTTCATGTTTGCCCCTTCAGATCATTTCAGGTGAACCGTCGTGATCGGCTCTCGAAAGCTGTGTACTAATAATTCGATTATTATAAAATTGCTTCGAAAGCAGTATTTTTCGCTGATTTTCTGACCGTGTGTACTAGACTTTAGAGGTGGTCATGTACAAGACAGATTCTGAGTGAAGGCATGGTGGTTTGAGGTGCCAGCAGACAGTAGCGTAGTCCATACGTGTAGCAATAGGGGTCGCAGGGGTCGCAGTAGTGACCCCACTCATGCTCCAGGGGGCCCAAGCAACAAGAGGAACAGGGACAGGAGGGGTGGCGGTGACATTTACTGACCCGATCATTTTCCTGCAGCAGCTCAAATCCGGTTTCTCCCCTCCTCCTCCTCCTCCCACCAACACAGCTGCAGGAAAATGATTTAATCTAGTACTTGCCACCGTCGCCCCTCCTATGCTCTCCTGGTCCCCATCTCAGTGGCGTGCAGTGCCATCTGCTAGTGGGGCAGTTGAATCGCTAGTTTCGGATGTCTCTCCCCCCTGCCTCTTTCCCGGAGACAGTCAGTGCGCTCGCTCTCCTGTGGTGAGCTGTGAGAAGATCCCCAGTACTGCAATGAATGGGGCAGAGGTGGAGGAGACCGGATCCAGATTCCTGTCTGGGTGAGTGAGTGAGTGACAGCTCCGTACACCAGGGAGAGCCAAGACCGGATAGAGTCTGTGATGTGTGTGCAGAGCCACACTGACAGGTAGCTGTCACCTGTGAAGAGCTGACATGTCCCCATAGTGTACAGCCTGACTTGACTGTACTACACCCCAATCAGTGCGCTCCATGGAGGAAGAACTTACTTCCACCTATCTCTGTGTGGGATCCATGATCATTGATCTTCTATTGGCTCCAGCACAGTTCAGCTATTGATTCATTGGGAATGATTGTTTATACATAGGAATTTTTCAGGCCACTCCTGGAAGGTGATCGGTGACAGAACTAACCTGCCTCAATTTACTTCCAGCCTAGGAGGGTCATCACCAACTTCCTCTATGCCCCATCTATATGCGGAGAGCCCCTGTGCTCGTGCAGGTGGTGTAGCCCAATTCTGGTCAGGGTGTGCACAGCCGAAGCTTGAGAACTCTCTGTTCGGTAACTAGCAAAAGGTGAGGCAGTAAGGCAGCAGACTGGAGGTCAGGTCAGTGACAGCTACCAGCCAGCTAGGCCATATAGTCTATGGGGGACACTAATGTAAGGGGGGAGTGAATACACTAAAGTAAGGAGAGACACTGATATAAAAGCTCTCCCTTATATCAGTAACTCCCCCACCTTAGTGTATTCACTTTGTGGAAGGTTGTCTATGGTCACCAGAGCCCCCCCCCACATCATTTCCCAGTGTTCCTCTTTAAATCTGTGTCCTCAGCGTTACCTTTTACATCAGAGTCTTTACTGTCAGTGTACTATAAAGGGAACCCTATGGACTCTGATGTAAAGGAGAATTCTGGACTCTGATGCAAGGGAGAACTTGTGTAAGGGGGCTCAGGTGACCAGAAACCCCCTTACATCAGAGTTTCCCATTACACAAAGCCGGCAGAAATTCCCCTTACAACAGAATCCTCAGGGTTTTCCATTACATCTGAGTCAACAGATTTCTCCTGAGCAATAACTACATTAAGGTTTTTTGCTTTTAATTCACTGTCTAGTGCAGCTAAGGCTGCAGAGAAAGACACTGAGGAATATCTGTCCTCAGTCCCTTAATCTCAAACGTGAGACATCAGGGTTCTCTTTAGACCCCCGATATTTCTCCAAAGCCCCCCAACACGGCTGCTAAAACAAAAAAATAATAAAAAATAAACATGTAAACAATAATAAAAAATAAGTTTAAAAAAGTAATAAAAAAGTCCACTTCCCTACTGCCACTGTCCCCTGCCCTACTGACCACATCCTCTGCCCTCTTGACACCATCCTCTGCCTTACTGCCACAGTCTCCTGCCCTACTGACACCATCCACTGCCCTACTGACACCATCCACTGCTCTACTACCACTATACACTGCTCTACTGACTGACACCGTCCACTTCCCTACTGACACATCTACTGCCCTGCTGACACCATACACTGCTCTACTGACTGACACTGAATTTTAAGGTAGTGTGAGTTTATATTTTTGCAGCAACATTTGTTTTATTATACTTTTCTAAGTTTTACTTACTTACTATTTAGTTAGGCCTTGCCAGTTAATTCCAAAAAAAAAGGGCATAGAACCCTGGCGATCTTTGATCTCTGTCAAGTTGTTTAGGTAGATCTCCACCTCTCAAAGGTTGCTTACCCCTGTTTTACACTATGTCACTGGGGAAAAGTGCTTGCTGCGTCACCCTGCGTAGGTCATTCAATAAACTTACAGTTTACCTGCGTAGGTCATTCAATAAACTTACAGTTTACCCCTCACAGCCAGGCAGGGGTCCACCCAGGCCTGTCTCGAGCCCTCTGAGTTTCCCGTTTCACCTACACAGGGTGCTGGGATAAGCATGCAGTAGAGACGGCGGGTGGTGTGGGGGGGGGTCCAAGTCAACTTTTGCATTGGGGCCCACAAGCGTCAAGTCACGCCTCTGACGTAGTCCATCATCCAGCAAGGTCAGGGCAGGAGGCATTCAATAGCAAAGTCTGTATCCAATATGGTATAGTTCAGGGAAGGCATCAATCAGCAGCATAATCTATTATCCTTGCAAGGATCAGGCAGCCAACAATTAATAGCATATTCTGTTACGCAGGCAAGGGCAGACAAAAATCAGTAGCCTATTTCATTAGGGTCAAGGCAGGCTACAGTCAGAGAGGTAATCCATGTCCAGGCAAAGGGTCAAGTAGGCTCCAGTAATCAGAGACAAACAAAAGTACAGGAGTTATATGGCAGAACATTATCACAAGCCCAAAGTCCTGGACTTTTGGGGCTCAAATAATGCACCACAGCGCCAGTTGTGAGTCATTGCAGAGATGGTGGAACAAGCCACTATCTAAGGAGGACACTTCCACCTCTGGCCAATTGGAGCAGAGGGGGTGTAGTTGGCAGTGCAGAGTGTTGCCTGGCAACTGAAATTCATCATAAATGTAATTTTCTGCTTGTATGATTGGCTCACTGTTATTCCCTGCAGTTTTTTTCCCTTGAAGTCCCAATAAGCATTTTTTTATAGCAATGAATGTTATTTAAAACATATGCACCTGGAATATTTACCCTCAGTGAATGCTTGGTGAATATCAGATTCACTGCTTTATAAATATTCTCCAGAAGTGAATAGAAAGCTACGGCCTCTATTGATGTGAATTACAAACTGAGTATGGTGTACCATCATCCAACTGGAAAAAGAAAGAGAGACTGGGAGATCGGTAAAAACCAAATTTTTTACTAAACTTTGAGTATACGCTGTACAAGTTAGTACCGAGATAGTCCTTCTAAAATGATCATCTTCTACTTAAAACCTAGGAAGTTGAAAGAAGCTGGAAGAAAGAAGTAAGGGCCCTTACAAAATGGGGTGTTCAGTTGCAGAACTTTGGTGCACCCAGAAGGGACAGGTGTGGTGTCCAGCTCCGCTGTCGTCCACCTGTCAAATTCTATGGCACTCTGTGGCTGGATGGGACTAAACACTGTTCTAAATGGTACTGGCATCTAGTGCCCCATCCATTCAGGGACGAGGTTCTGGGCTTGCGTTCTTAAACTTTATCCTTGAATCAACAGGGCTCTAAAAGGCAGGCACAGCGTTCCGGCCCGTCCAACTGCATACTGCCATAGATTTTGACAGGTTGCCTGCAGCAGGGCTGTATGCCCCAGTGTTATTTTGTGTGTCATTCTTTTCCTATTTGTTTTCCTTGCCTACAAGGATACAGCTTTATTTCTAAATTGCAGTTTGTCCTACTAATGACCTTTTTACTCTATATTACTTTTTTACCCTCTCCCATTATTTTATAAACACATATTTTGTGCAAAAATATATGTAATCTAAGATGAAGTACACATCATGAAATTGTTCTACAGGATCTCCTGTTTAATGGAAAAGGCGGTGTACAAATTATATTAGGTTTCATTTTAAAATTGCAAACTATGTTTTAAAATTCTAGATTGATTTCAATGATCTTTTCAGCTATGCTTTTAAACAGTTTTAACTCTTGGCTTTCAAAGGATCTGCTTTTAAATCAAGGGCACTTTCAGTGATTCCAGTAATGGAAATGGAAATCCTGCTTGTCCTCATTACCTTCATTAAAGTTGTCATTGTCATCAGGTGCTCGTTTACCAATGCTATGCATGTATTATATAGGGCATAACATAACTCCTAAAGCTGAACTCCAGACAAACCATTGAAATTAAAGTTAAAGAACATATAAGGCCTCATGCACACTGCAGATTAAAAACACGTTTGATGATTTTTTTCTCAGCCTCTAAATGCCCTTCAATGGGTGTGCACAGTCTATTGCATTAGGGTGTGCACCCCAAATCTCAAACACATGCTGTATGCGTGCGTGTGTGTATATACTAATGGTGTTAGCAGAGCAGTGGACAGGGTCAGTAGAGCAGTGGATGGTGTCATAAGGGCAGAGATTGGTGTCAGTAGAGTATTTTGACAATTTTATTTTTTTTACAATTTTTTTTTAGCAGAAAAAAGGAGATTTGGTTAAATATATTAGGGGTCTAAACAGGGGGAATATGCACCACACAGGGTGATTAGGGTGTGCCCAGGCACACCTGGCACACCCTGTGCACAGGCGTATGATGTTAGCTTATGTGTCAATGCACACATGTGTTTACAGGCTTTTAGAGTGGGGTTAGCAACCTGCCGATCGTGATCTACCCTTTGATCATGGGCAGGTGTCGGGTAGATCATGTCCTTTCCTTGCCGACTCCCAGAACCTAGACAGAAGCAGGGGTGGCATTTACAGGAACTGATTCCCTGTATTTTCCTGCTGCAGCAGCTGAAAGCCAGCTTCTCCTCCTCTCCCTCCCACTAGCATTCAGCTGCTACAGGAGGAAAATACAGGTTATTGGTTCAAGTAAATGCCACCCCCGCCACCCCTGCTGTCCAGGTTCCTCTTTCTTTTGCTGCCCAGACCCCCCCCCCCTATGTTTTCCCCCCTAGTCTCCCCCTGCAGCACTGCCGGCTTCACCTCATCTCCTTTCCTGCTGTCTGCTGCGAGCGATTGTTTCAGGAAGGGGAAGGAAGCCAGGGGGAAAGAGCCATGTCATTTACTGGCCCCTTCCTTTTCTGAATGAAAGAGTGATCTGTACCAATTGCTCACTGTGTTCATTCATAACTAAAGCATAGTAAACTGTCTTTACTATCCTTCAGTTTGTAAATGAACAGGGACAATGTGCAGAGCTCTTCCTGTCCATTCATTCTGTCCAGCTAAGGCTGCAGAGATGAAGATTAAGGACTGTGTCCTCAATCTCCTTTCTCTGTCTCAAAAGTAAGACATTCAGGGTCTGTTTAGAACCCTGAAGTTTCACCAAAGCCCCCCAACAGGGCTGCTAAAAAAAAGTGAATAAGTTAAATTCTAAAAAATAGTAAAAAATAAAATAATAAAAATAAACTGACACCATCCACTACCCTAATGACACCAACATCTGCCCTACTGACACCAATCAGTGCTCTACTGACACTGTCCTCTACAGTACTGATAAAGTCCACTGCCCTACTGACACTATCTACTGCTCTACTGACTGACACTGTTCACTGCTCTACTGACTGACACAAACCACTGCCCTACTTACACCAACCTCTGCCCTACTGACACATACTCTGCTCTACTGACACCATCCACTGCCCTACTGACACTGCCCATACAGTTCTTCTACATAGCACAGCCCTGTCTGACAGGGCAGGAGACCTGCTTTTTATCTCCTGCATTTTGATAACAATTACAGGTCCCCTCCCAACCCCAACCCTGTGACTGGACTGGACAGTCTCTCGGCCCCACTGCCCTCTCCTCCTGTCAGCATGCGCCTTGCACTGTAGCACAACTAATTGACTATTTGTGGTCTTGCTTCTCCCTCTCCCAGTGTGGGCTCTGCAGTAAGGAGACTTCAAGAACCTGATACCAGGTCAAATTCAGGTTCTTATGCTGCTTCTATTGAAAAATATTTGTAGTCAGAGTCTTCACCTGGAAAACCCTGGATAACCCTAACTACCAAGACCTGAGGTGTGCCTTGGCCTAGCTGGTCAGTATGCCTATAAGAGTGCATACCCTGAATGAATATGTATAAAATGTAAATGAAATAATGAAAGTATGGGGGAAATGGTGGGTGGGAACCCGGAAATGAGCCAACAAAGGATCTGATAGAGGTGGAGGAGGGATATATAGCCCTCAGACTCCTCCTACAAATTCAGGCTAGCCTCCGGCCAGCCTTCTAAATTACTCAAAGTCTTCACCTGGAAATGCGATAACCCTAACTACCAAGACCTGAGGTATGCCTTGGCCTAGCTGGTCAGTATGCTTAAAAAAGGGCAAAAAGAGACACAAAGTAGGTGTGATGTGAAAGCTTTAACGAAGGGCTGGCAACAACCATCAGTCCAGAAAATAGCGACTGCCCGGATGACTACAGAAAAGGGGTTTGCGTATGTAACTGCTAAAACAGGAGGCTCTCCAGTGCCCCATGCACACAATGATATGAGAGGGACCACTGTTTGGGACCTACGAAAGTTGCCTTCGCTCCTGACGAATATCCAGAAAAGGGTTTTGGATTTGAGCCTAATTTGGCATGTAAACCTGGATGTGGGAACAAACTGTTTTTTAGAGAGAAGATGCAGAGAAGGACAAATGCTTTAATCCGACACCGTTACTGTGGTACAGTAATATAACCACGAACCCCTGGCTTGTCCATTTGTTCTAATTATTGGGAAGTTGTAAGCTTAGTGAAAGGGAACTGCCTAGAGCACTGACTGGGATCTGCGCCAAGGGTAGGAGACAGGAAGTTTGAAACACCACAAAAACCTGGCCGGTAACTGGTAGCCGTGCCAAAGAGAACATCCCTGACTTCTCTGAATACCCCTTAACATGGCTTAGAGAGGATGAGCTGCAAAAATGTGGAAAAAGTGGAGGAAGGACCAGACAAATCACAACCCCCTTAGAAACCTCTGGCCTACAGCAACTCATTGACAATGGAAACATGACTGACAACTGAAGCCCATTGACTACATTCAAAAGACGGACGGGAGAGTGATGAGGCCTGTGTAAAAGCCTACTGAAATTTCAAATTGGGCTGATGACTGCGATTTGGAACCCACAGGGGATTCCTGGTTGGTGAAATGTCTGCAGAAAAGTTGCATGTCAAAATTGCTTCCAGATGACACCACCTGGAATCATGCACATGCTGCAAAAACTGATGGTTACCGTGGAAAAAGAACTCGCCGTGCTTGAGCCCTGAGTCCACCACCTAGTGTAAGTATGGATCTAACTC
The DNA here is from genome assembly GCA_037952925.1 of Lithobates clamitans. Classification (NCBI taxonomy): domain Eukaryota; kingdom Metazoa; phylum Chordata; class Amphibia; order Anura; family Ranidae; genus Lithobates; species Lithobates clamitans. Next base: position 1,465,438 of record JBBGZY010000661.1, read on the forward strand.
TACCCTCCTACCAGGGCTGACAGAACAGGCGAAATCTACCAAATGCCAGAAGTAATTTCACCACGCCAAGTTTGTGGCTACGCCTGGGATCCTTGCTTTGAGCACCACCCAGACCACCCCGCAAGCAAAGCTTTAAACTCTGGAATATCCTCAGATGCTATTGGAAGAGAGGCCCGGTTAACATCTTGCCTACCAAAATGTCCTACCTGATATAGGAAGAGATAAAAAAAAAAGGGGCTGGAACACTGAGGGTAACCCGCTAGAGGTGAAAGAGCTGCCACTGTAAAGAAATTCCAACATCACCTGCAGGCGCACTGAGAAGAGCAGGAGTCGGGGGCGCAGCTGACCCCTCCGCTCTAGCCAAGTGGGCTATGATCTCCTCCATCCTGTCTAGCAAAAGTAGTATGGACGTTAAGAGCGCATTAACCACATGCCGACCAGCCGCAGCAGTTGTACTTCGGCAGAATGGCTGGGTGAAACAGCGTTATGTAACGTCACTTCGCCCTGTGGCCACTAGTTGTCACCCCCCCCGCTCGCACCCTGAGCCGATGCGCCACTGAGACATGGAGAACCCGGAACTGTGTGTGTAAGGGGAGAGGAGAAGTGACAGATCATCTGTTCATACTTCATATCTTCCCTGCACGGTCCCCATCCCCCTTCAGTTAGAACACAAACTAGGACACACTTAACCTCTTCACTGCCCCCTACTGTTAACCCCTTCCCTGCCAGTGACATTTTTACAGTAATCAGTGCATTTTTAATCGCGCCGATGGCTGTATTAATGCCAATGGTCCCAAAAATGTGTCAAAATTGTCCAATGTGTCTGCCATAATGTCAAGTCAATGTCAAGTCAAGTCATGATAAAAATCGCTGATCGCCGCCATTACTAGTAAAAAAAAAATTATTAATAAAAATGCCATAAAACGATCCCCTATTTTATAGACGCTATAACTTTTGCACAAACCAATCAATATACACTTATTGCGCTTTTTTTTTTACCAAAAGTATGTGGAAGAATATATATCGGCCTAAACTGAGGAAAAAAATTGTTTTTTTTATATATTTTTTGGGACTATTTATTATAGCAAAAAGTTAAAAATAATGCGTTTTTTTCAAAATTGTCACTCTTTTTTTGTTTATAGCGCAAAAAAAAAAAACCGCAGAGGTGATCAAATACCACCAAAAGAAATCTCTATTTGTGGGAAAAAAGAGACGTTAATTTTGTTTGGGAGCCACGTTGCACGACCGCGCAATTGTTAGTTAAAGTGACGCAGTGTCGAATCACAAAAAGTGCTCTGGTCTTTGGCCAGCTAAATGGTCCGGGGCTTAAGTGGTTAAGTACTGCATGAATCTGAGTTAAAGAATCTTGCATGGAAACATGTTCTGCGCTGGTGGATGGAAGAGGTTGGGACGGAGTTGGGAATAACAACCTGAAGAGTACTGCCCCCCCCCCAGCTGAGGCTGGGAAAGGGGTACACCAGCGATAAAACTCAGCTAAGAGTTTAGGTATGGTCCCACTCCTCGATGATGGGTTGCTACCATGCACCAAACCCCCATGCGGCGTTGCAGAGATAAATGCGGATTCATTGCTTCTGAAATGCGCAACATGCCCTGATCAAAGGAAACACAAACTAGAGAAAATAAAAACAGACAACCAGCCCACGACACCCCCTAGTACCTGACAAGGATGAGGATGTAGGTGCAGAAATGACAAGACCAACAGCGCGTGAATGTGAACCTAATGATAACACCACCCTAGTGAATGCAGTAAGCAAGCACAAACAACTTGCAGCTCCAAGACAGGTAATTAAAAACGAACACTCAGGGCTGAGGTACCCACAGTCCATGGTGGGTAGTAGTGAAGGTGTAATCGTGAACATGCATGTATGACATATGGTATACAGGTGAGACAATTGTGGGACGACAATCAATTGAAAACGAAACCTCAGCCCATATGGATTTGTAGACGTGACAGATCGTAGATGTGAGCACTGGCTAACAGAAATGCTGTGAATGAAATGCTACGACAGCAAAATGCTACGACAGGAAAAGGCTACGAACGAAATGCTACAACAGGGAATGTGAAATGCTACGACAGAAATGCACGAACAAAATGCTATGACAGGAAATGCTATTACAGAAATGCACGAATGCAGAAATGCACCATCCCCCATAGAGACAGAGCTGTCAGGCCTAGTTTTGTCTGCTTCCGCAGTACACGTTCCTGCCCTCTCCTCAGTCTGCTCGGTCCCCGCTCCACCTATTTAACAGCATGACCACACTTCCCACTCCTCTCTCATCCCCTTATATGTCTCTATCCCCTTTCAACTCTCATCTCCTCATTTTATTACACAGAACGACCTGAGACTCATCCAGTTTTACCACAACTGTGCTAAAAGATCATAACATGATTTCATTGGATGTTAGCTGTAAACAAGAAATACATACGGGAAAGATAAAAACACTTAACTTCAAGAGAGCAAATTTTCCAGGGATGGGGGCTGCTCTCCAGGATTTAGACTGGGAGGGAATATTTGCATTGATAAACACAGAACAGAAATGGGAATTCTTCAAAAAGACTGTTTGGCACCTCACTGCAAAGTATATTCCCATGGGCAATACGTTTAAAAGGCTAAAAACAAAACCTATATGGCTCACGGCCAAAGTTAAAGAAGCTATAAACAATAAGAAAAGAGCTTTTAAAAAATATAAAAATGAAGGAACACTAGTGTCGTTTAAATGTTACAAAGAATGTAACAGAATATGTAAAAAGGAAATCAAGGATGCAAAAATTCAAAACGAACGACAGATTGCAAAAGATAGTAGGACAAACCCCAAAATATTCTTCAAATATATTAATAGTAAAAAGGCCAGGTCTGAGCATGTAGGCCCTTTACAAAAGAATCTAGAGTGGGTGACTGGGGACAAAGAGAAGGCAAATTTATTAAATACTTTCTTCAGCTCTGTGTATATAAAAGAGCATGGGGGAGCTCATGTCCAAAATGGGGGTGGTAGTGACACAGCCCCGAATGATCCACAATGGCTCAAAAGTGATATGGTCCAAAAATATTTAGACAGAATAAAGGTGGATAAAGCCCCTGGACCTGATGACATCCACCCACGGGTCCTAAAAGAATTGAGCTCTGTAATTTCAAAGCCATTGTATCTAATTTTTAGGGACTCATTAATGACGGGAGTAGTACCACTAGATTGGCGCAGGGCGAACGTGGTGCCTATATTTAAAGAGGGATCAAAGTCTTTACCAAGTAACTATAGACCCGTTAGTTTAACTTCTATGGTCGGGAAGATACTCGAGCGTTTAATAAAAGACCACATAGACGAGTTCTTGCTGGAAAAAAAACATTTTAAGCAACAGACAGCATGGATTCATGAAAGACAGAAGTTGTCAGACAAACTTGATTTCTTTTTATGAAGAGGTAAGTAAAACCTTGGACAGAGGGGGTGGCTGTGGACGTGGTATACTTGGATTTTGCAAAAGCGTTCGATACAGTTCCCCACACGCAGCTCATGTGTAAGGTAAAGTCTACAGGCTTGGAAATATCAGTTTGTAAATGGATAGAAAACTGGCTAAAACACAGAATTCAGAGAGTAGTGGTTAATGATTCTTACTCTGAATGGTCTAAGGTTATCAGTGGTGTACCCCAAGGTTCAGTGCTGGGACCCTTACTTTTTAATATCTTTATAAATGATATAGGGTCTGGGATCGAAAGTAACATTTCTGTCTTTGCAGATGACATCAAGCTATGCAGTGGAATAATGTCCTTACAGGATCTCTCCAATTTACAAGCCAACCTCAATGCACTGTCTAATTGGGCGACTATGTGGCAGATGAGGTTTAATGTTGAGAAATGTAAAGTTATGCACTTATGCACTCTTCTTGAGAAGAGGAGAATAAGGGGGGATATGTTCAAATATATAAGGGGTCCATATATAGTGAACTTGGTGTTGAGTTATTCTCTTTACGGTCAACCCAGAGGACACGGGGGCATTCTTTACGTCTAGAGGAAAAGAGATTTCATCTCCAAATACGCAAAGGTTTCTTCACAGTAAGAGCTGTGAAAATGTGGAATAGACTCCCGCCAGAGGTGGTTCTAGCCAGCTCAGTAGATTGCTTTAAGAACGGCCTGGATACTTTCCTAAATGTACATAATATAACTGGGTACTAACATTTATAGGTAAAGTTGATCCAGGGAAAATCCGATTGCCTCTTGGGGGATCAGGAAGGAATTTTTTCCTCTACTGTAGCAAATTGGAGCATGCTCTGCTGGGGTTTTTTTGCCTTCCTCTGGATCAACTGAGGCTATAAAATTGGGTATATTGGATTGTACGATATTTTTACTTTTTTATGTATTTATTGTTTTTAAGGTTGGACTGGATGGACTTGTGTCTTTTTTCAACCTGACTAACTATGTAAGCAGGCGGACCCCCCTGTGACTGGATGGACCCCCCCCTGAGCCGACATCCTCCTGCGGTCGAGCTGACCCCCCCCCCCCCCGCTGAGATCCGACTGACACCTGAGCGGGATGGGTGGCAGCCCTCCATTGATGCCATCCGCCCGCACCTACCGGAACCGCGAGCACCGGGAGAGGGAACTGACGAGACCCCTGCAGCCAACCACGCTGCTGCTCTGCTGGTCGAAAAACAGAAGTGACGCGAAAATGCCCTGTGAACCCAGAAATGACGTGTCAGGAGGAGGATATATAGCCCTCAGACTCCGACTTCAAATTCAGGCTAGCCTCTGGCCAGCCTTCTAACATATTTAGGGCTTATTCAGACCTATGTATTTTACCCTCAATGTATTTTCCATTGAATTAAACACATTCAACTTCCTATGGGCAGTAATAGTGTAGTGGTTAGCCCTTCTGCCTGGCAGCACTAGGGTCATCGGTTTGAATCCCAACCATGGCACTGCCTGTTTGGAGTTTGCATGTTCTCATTTTGCCAATGTAGGTTTCCTCCCACACTCCAGAAGAGGGCTTTCACATTAGAGCGGTGCGCTGGCAGGACGCTAAAAAAAGTCCTGCTAGCAGCATCTTTGGAGCGTCGAAGGAGCGGTGTGTATACCGCTCCTCCATCGCTCCTGCCTATTGAAATCAATGGGCAGCGCGGCTTTACTGCTGGCAAAGCACTGCTGCTGCAGTGCTTTGCGGGTGGTTGTAACCTTTTTGCGGCCGCTAGCAGGGGGTAAAAGCGCCCCGCTAGTGGCCGCATAGCGCCACGCAATTGGCGGTAAAGTGCGAAATTGGCGCTAAAAATAGCAGCACTTTACCACCGATGCACCCACCGCCCCCACCGCCCCAGTGTTAAAGGGGCCTTAAGGACCTTAGATTGAAGCTCCCTGACTGGTATGAATGTACAATATATATATGTAAATTGTTGGTGCTGTATAAATATATATATAATGTCATCTGACAGAACAGGGATCAGCCTTGTTTACAACAGGGATCCCCGTTCTGCCTCTGTATACCGCAATCGTGGGTTACCGTCGGACATCGAGTGCTTGCGCCCACAGTTTCACATGCACAAACTGATGTACACCTATGGCGGTTTACGCAGTAGAGCCGACCTGCTACAGTGTAACTGCGGCGGCTGGTCGGCAAGTGGTTAAAGAGAGCCAAAAACACCAGGACAGTACAAATACTAGGACAGTACAAATATACCCCAAATGATCTTTTTGTTAGGTAGACAGTCTGAGGTATTTAGTAAGAGTATAATTATATATAATATTTTAGTGTAATCAATTCCAGTGAGCTAAGTGACAGGCCTAGACACTGCTACTGGAATTTAATACAATAAACACTGTTTACTTTTTAACTATTAAATCCCAGTATCAGTGTCTGTCTAGGCCTTTCACTCGGATTGATTAGGCAGGTTCTGACCTGGGACCTCTCTTTCCACAGTAATCCAGCTCAAGGTCTATACTCTATTCATGCATACCTCCCAACTGTCCCTGATTTCGAGGTATTGTTCCTGATTTGGAACAAGATACCTCTGTCCTTCTTCCTCATTTGTCCCTCATTTTGGTCTGATCTATATAGTTCTATATAAAATGCACTTTTTATCTTTCAAAGAGTGTTTCCCAGTGCTAAACCTTTCGTCCAATTTCTAAATTGCTCCATTTGTAAATTACAAGAAACAATGTAAAGGAATAGTAGTGGTAAAAAATAACTTGTGGGTTTAACCAATAATTTTTTTGTGCAATTTTCTTTTAAGGGGACGTGGCAGGGAGCATGTCCTATGCCTACATACTTTTGCTAATAGGTGTCTCTCATTCCACACAGAAAAGTTGGGAGGTATGATGTATGGGGACTATAATATAGGTGTCCCCCATGTCATGTATATTATAGGGGTCACCCCCATGTCTCCCCATCCATGGCAGCCGGTGACAATAGACGGAACAGGACAGAGGAGGTGTCAGTTTCTCAGGTGTGAGCTGATCCCACATGTCTGGACAAATCTCGGTCAGGGAAGTGGAGACCTCACCCTGGGGGGCTGACTGGAGCTTCTGTGAGGGAGACATTAGAGTGAGATGGGGAGACAGCTGACAATACAAAGTATGGCCCTGTTTATCTTGCATCTATCTAGGAAGATTACTTTGCAGTATAAGCAAGGAAGCTGAGACCTCTGCAGTATGTAAATGTGCTTTTATTGAACTAAAATGTTGTACATACAAAACTATTACAATATAAGAAATACAGTACAAGGCTGACAGATATCTATAGCAAGATGCCTAGCAAATAAGCAGAAAGTATGGTCTGTAACAGTAGAAGTATGCTTAAAAGTTACTTAACTCTTGTTTCTGTATGTTCATGATCTCCATTGACAACAAGTACTCAGTTGGCAGTTGTTTTGGAAATCAGGTATCTTTCTTCTTGGCTAGTACAAATGAGAGTATTTTGGGGTTAAAGCATGATAAGAGGCTTCTGGTCTTACAGACTCCCCTTGGTTCTAATGCATTATGAAGTCCCTTGTGTTTAAGGCATGATAAGTCCTTTTATTTGTCAGGTTATTTACCATAACAACCGACTAACAGACATCTCTGTAGCCTTCAGTTTGAGAGACACTCTCTTACAGTACCTGTTTACTGTAGCTATAGAGACAGTAGACTGTTCAAACTGTCAATTGAATAGAGAGAGAAATCCCCTAAAAGGGATACTATGGGCAGAAAATCAACACAGGATCAAAGTATGGTAAATAGAAAAACAGATAAAAATATATACAATTTATTTAATATACAAAAATAGTACAAAAATGACAAATACCATTACTAAAAGCATTGAATAGCAAATGAAGAACAGGAGTATTGCACAGTATTACACGCTGCAGCAAAAAACACTTCTAAAAACTGGGAAACAGAGACCAGAAATGGCTGCATGAGGACCCAACATGTTTCGGAGAGCATAAAAAGATACATTTCCTTTCATGACACTATATTTCCTTTTTCAGGGCTTCAAATAAAGCGTGCTGTTGTGTTTCTAACAGAAAAAGAAAACATATATATGCATGTAATAGGTATTGATTCCATACTTGTAATAATTAATCTGGCATTATCCAGAAAGACAGACATAAAAAGCATGTATCATTTACAATGGTACTCACAATAAATGCATGTTCCTCTGCAATGACAAGGACAAGATACACAGCAATATTGATGATAGATGAACTCCCACATCCAAAAGTCCACTAGGTTGATTTATCAAGTTGGAATAACCCAGATAGGATTAACTTTTTACTGCCCACTTGGGTGCAAAATGAGTGGGACATGCGTCAAAACATAACTTGGAGAGACAGGTGAGCTGCACCTCGAGAGAGTGGAGCGGTAAGTCAGAGCTCACAGGAACCGCCAATAAGATAAGGAGGGTGCGAATCTAGCAAATAAAAATATATATACATGCGTGCCATCAGTATATGTGTATATTCCTGCCAAATGAAAATATATAATAGGTGCAGAGAAACGTTTGTTAACAGATAGTACCCAGAGTAGGAGTGAATATGTCATTTCAATGTGGATGGTAAAATACCAAAAGACATAGTAATAGGTAAGAAACAAAAAAGGAAAAGAGGAGAAAGAAAAGGGAGAGACATAGAACAAAAGAAAAAGAAGAGAAAGAAAGAAAAGGAAAGAAAAAAGGGAAAGAAAAATATAGTGTTGTTTCTACCTCTGAATAAATTAGCCTCTCATGTTCCTGCAGGAGTGATGTTCACCTGGGCTGTGTAGCAGTGCTGTGCTGCGCTCACATGAATTTAAATAGCTCCCAAAGTGGGGGTGGTGGTATGGCAACAGCCAATCGACTGAGTGTTGACCAAATAAGGGCCATAGGTAAAGCATGGCCTAGCAATTAGGCCTATTGATCACACAGGTATCTGTGTAACCACCACACCTGTGTGTGGGACACCCTCCAGCTGTGGCCCCTCGGGCCCTTGCGGCATCTGGCGTCACCACGTCAGACGGTGCGATGATGTCAGACGCCGACGCTGGCCACTGGCACGGAGGAAGGGTGGCAACTGAGGGCAAGAATGAAAAAAAGCACCCATGCACCGGCGCAAAGCACAGAAGGCTCCATGCATGCGCATATTAGCCGCTAAACTGCCTCCACCCCTAGAAAAACAGTGAGTGGAGGCCCCCCTGTGTCAGGGAGCGTCGGCGAACCACATCACCAGCACAGGACACCCAGGACATCTGGGAAAATCGGAACTAAAAACTGTTCCAAATCTGTCCAAGGACCCATGTCAACCTCATAATAAAGAATGTATATAACAAATATATGTAAAAATTACATCTATAAGAAAAAAGAAAAAGGAAGACCTTTTGTTTTTACAATTCCTTCCTATATCCGGGATACCATCCATCTCTTGCAAATTATAGAAGATGTTTCAGTTCCTGACCAATGTATCCTTGCAACTATTGATGTAGAAGCCCTCTACAGTTCAATACCACACTGTAGAGGGCTAGCCTGCATCCGCAAGGTCCTATCCCAAACGAGACACCATGAGTCCTCATTTAACAAGTTCATACTCCTTGCACTAGAATATATATTTAACCATAATGTGTTCTCTTTTGATGGTCGGCTGTTCCTCCAGGTGCAGGGCGTAGCCAGGGGCACCTGTTGTGCCCCTGGCTACCCCAATCTGTACCTGGGGAATGGGAAAATGCAATTTTCAGTGACGAGGATCTCTCTATGTACCTGTGCCACGTTGTTATGTGGCACAGGTACATAGATGACATCTTCGTGGCCTGGGATGGTCCCCAGTCCCTTTTGGATGAATGTCTCAATGCACTAAATGTGAATCAATTTAATCTTGAATTTACCATGACCTTGGATAGGTCCAAAGTCATCTTTTTGGACATTGAGATCTTTAAAAATTAATTTAACCTGTTGTCCTGTAAACTCTATAGGAAGCCCACTGCAGGCAATACAGTGTTACATTCCTCTAGCTTTCACTTATTAATTCTATTCCTTATGGGCAATATTTACGTAACAAACGTAATTGCTCCAACTACCAAGACTTCAAGCATGAGGCCAACAAACTTAAAAAACATTTACTCGAACGTGGCTACCGCCACAAATGTCTTAAAAAAAGCATTCCAACGTGCCAATTCTAGTGATAGGCACACTTTGTTGGCCCCAAAAAAGCTGCAACTCCAAGTGAAAACCAGAAAATAATTACAACATATACCAATGATCACAAGAAAATATTGCAAATATGTAAGAAGTATTGGCATTTACTAACATCCGACCCCACAATAGGACCGTTTGTTCCTCCAACCCCACGGATCACCTACAGGCGGTCCACCTCTGTCGGTGACCTGCTAGTTCAAAGTGAATTTTGTGGCTCAGCAAGAGGTGATCCATGCACAACAACAGGCACGTTCCCATGTGGATCGTGCCCCTACTGTAAATATATGGATATTAGGAAAAACATTTTTCTACCCAATGGTATACGTTTTGTACCGAAACACCATTCTAATTGCCAAACCATGGGAGTGGTTTACTTACTACTGTGTAGCTGTAACTGCTTCTATGTTGGCAAAACAGTACAAAAACTGTGGCAACGCTTATACCGCCACATCAGGGCAATGCAAACTGCCAGCCCAGATCTTCCTCTGGAGAGGCATGTTGCTCAGGTCCATGGTGGTATTTTTCCTAAAATTTCTGTTTTAGTATTAGATCGCATACACCCAAGCTCACGCGGCGGAGACTTTAACAAAGGTCTCCTGCAACGCGAGCTTCATTGGATATCCAACTTGATAGCGACTTCTCCGCCTGACCTCAACGAAGCCTTTAATTTAAAACCTTTTTTACCAGGCTTCGTGACGGGAGGTTATGATAAAGAACTTTAAATTCATGCATCATCCTCATTCTCTTCCTTTCTTTTGTTCTTCCCTTTTTTCGTTTTCTTCTCTCCTGCATTTTTAGGAATATTTCCCATTTTGTATTATTCATGTTTGATTATTTGTTTTTTTGTTCTTTTGTTTTGCTTTGGCTCAGTCACTTTGTCATTAACATCAATCCATTTATCCTTGTCGCTTATTTTACATGCTTAATATGGCTGTCATTAGTATGTATTGCATTTACGGTTCTCGTTATGTCAGTATGCCTGCTCCTCTTTTTTGCAGATGATAATATAATTTCTTTTTCCGTTTGAATAAAATATTACCAACATGTACAGATGATGATCCCACGTCTTTCCAGTCCATACCCAGTTGATATTTTAACCATATATATCAAATCATGTATCTAATATTTGTTCTTGAAAACCTTTTTTCCTTTTCTTTTTTCTTATAGATGTAAATTTTACATATATTTGTTATATACATTGTTTATTATAAGGTTAACATGCGTCCTTGGACAGATTTGGAACAGTTTTTAGTTCCGATTTTCCCAGATGTCCTGGGTGTCCCGTGCTGGGGGTGTGGTTTGCCAATGCTCCCTGGCATGGGGGGCCTCCACTCACTGTTTCTCTAGGGGTGGAGGCAGTTTAGCTGCTAATATGCACATGCGTGGAGCGTTCTGTGCTTCTTTTCATTCTTGCCCTCAGTTGGCGCCCTTCCTCTGTGCCAGCGGCCTGCGTCGGCATCTGACATCATCGCGTCATCTGACGCGGTGACGCCGGACGCAGCGACAGCCGATGGGCCGCAGCTGGAGGGTGTCCAACACACACACATGTGGTGGTTGCACAGATACCTGTGCGATCATTAGGCCTAATTGCTAGGCCATGCTTTACCTATGGTTCTTATTTGGTCAACACTCAGACGATTGGCTGTTGCCATACCACCACATCCACTTTGGGAGCTATTTAAATTCAGGTGAGCGCAGCACAGCACTGCTACACAGCCCAGATGAACATCACTCCTGCAGGAACATGAGAGGCTAGTTTATTCAGAGGTAGAAACAACACTGTATTTTTCTTTCCCTTTTTTCTTTCCTTTTCTTTCTTTCTATTCTTTTTCTTTTGTTCTATGTCTTTCCCTTTTCTTTCTCCTCTTTTCCTTTTTTGTTTCTTACCTATTACTATGTCTTTTGGTATTTTACCATCCACACTGAAATGACATATTCACTCCTACTCTAGGTACTATCTGTTAACAAGCCTATCTCTGCACCTATACTATATTTTCATTTGGCAGGAATATACACATATACTGACGACACGCATGTATATATTTTTTTTATTTGCTAGATTCGCACCCTCCTTATCTTCTAGGCGGTTCCTGTGAGCTCTGACTTACCGCTCCACTCTCTCGGGGTCCAGCTCACCTGTCTCTCCAAGTTATGTTTTGACGCATGTCCCACTCATTTTGCACCCAAGCGAGCAGTAAAAAGTTAATCCTATCTGGGTTATTCCAACTTGATATATCAACCTAGTGGACTTTTGATTGTGGGAGTTCATCTATCATCAATATTGCTGTGTATCTTGTCATTGTCAGTTTGAGAGACACTCTCTTACCTGTTTACTGTAGCTATAGAGACAGTAGACTGTTCAAACTGTCAATTGAAGAGAGAGAGAAATGCTGCATATATATGTTTTCTTTTTCTGTTAGAAACACAACAGCACGCTTTATTTGAAGCCCTGAAGAAGGAAATATAGTGTCATGAAAGGAAATGTATCTTTTTATGCTCTCCGAAACATGTTGGGTCCTCATGCAGCCATTTCTGGTCTCTGTTTCCCAGTTTTCAGAAGTGTTTTTTGCTGCAGCGTGTAATACTGTGCAATACTCCTGTTCTTCATTTGCTATTCAATGCTTTTAGTAATGGTATTTGTCATTTTTGTACTATTTTTGTATATTGAATAAAATTTATATATTTTTTATCAGTTTTTCTATTTACCGTACTTTGATCCTGTGTTGGTTTTCTGCCCATAGTATACCTTTTGGGGCATTTCTCTCTCTTCACATTAGGCTTTGGGATGTGGCAGAGACCCTCAGGACTAGCTTCCTAACTAGCTCCCCTTTCTCTATATTGTTCTAAACTGTCAATTGAATACAACAATGGTATCTATGTTCCTATTGTATCCAACAGCATTTGTTTGAGGAGTTCTGTGTCTGTGAAACCAGAATGCTGTTCCAGTCTTATAATAAAAAATCACATTTTATATCAAACTCAACACAGGCCCATACTTTGCCTTGTTTGCAGTCCTCAGGGACAGATCTGATCCAGAGATCCTACTGTGTTGTCCTGGGGGGACAGCAGACAATGGCATCATTGGCATTGATGATTGATTCCGATTTTGTAACTGACCTGCTGACAAGGTGTGCTGCTTGCTGGAATCGGGATCTGATGGCCGTAAGATGCTGTGGGTGTGGAATACTGTCTGCCAGCAATCGCAGTGGGCAGCCCTGTAGGCAGTGACAACAGGACTGGATGGATGCCCGACAGAGACCAGCAATGTCATTGGCCACCCTCCCCCCCTTATCACACCAGCTCAGGGCGGCTCAGCTACACCTGGGCGGCTGCGGCCAGTAGGTGATAAGGATTTAGTGTGCAGCCGCAACTCCAAGAGAGTTGCTTGTTCTGTCACTCCGGGGCTGGGTTTCTTCTATATTAGAAGTGACAGCAGCGAAGCTGAGGAAAAACACAGGGCTAGCATGCCGCCGGAGGTTCTGCCATGTTCCAGCTAAAAAAAGCTCTGCCTCCTGGACCCAGGACCCTTGCAGCCCTCTGTATGGTGTCACCTTCTGGCGGGTGTCAAGCCGGTGCGGTTGACACCCCTCGCACATAGCGATGCCACTGACAACACTGCTCATCTATAGATACAGTACAGTGAGTGAGTTTCCCCCTAGGATAGAAAGTCTATTAAAGGAGGAGGGAACAGTTCCCCTGATGCAACTTTTTCATAGCAACTTGGAGCCTGAAGCTTTTGACCCCTGCATCTCTGGAAGTTAAGAGACAGGAAGAGGACGGGGCATCCCTTCAGTAAACATTTTTCCAGGATCCAGCTGCCTGCATGACATGGGACATACTTCATTACTGGTAAGCAGGGACACTGATTGAGGGGGTAGAGGCAGCCCTTCTTTACCAGAAACTTTTATTCTGCTAAACTGATGGGGCTATGGGGCAGAGGGAGGACTCTACCTGTGGGCACATGCACAAAAATTTCACCCGCCGTGGCTCCCAGCTATTAAATAAAAGTTCTCCAGGCCCCATCAGTTCAGCAGCAGGGGCCTGGGACAGAAAAGGGACTATATACATATTTGTGGGAGCAGGTTGGATAATCCTCTGTGTGCGGCTGGTGGGATTATTGTGTGAGCAAAATAAGGTATTTCAAGGCAGGGACTGTCAGAAGGAGGAGGGAACCCTCTCAGGCAGGCTGTATGGGGCCCCACAATTTGTAATGGCAGCCCTGCTGGTAAGTAATGTCACTAAAGCTGTACAAAAAAAAATAGCCAAACTTCAGCTTCATATTTTGTAGATGTTAAACTCATTTCATTTGACTCGGCTTCTCGCACTCTTGTATGCATGCATTTTTCACAAGCTTCCATGGAAAATCCAGCGCATTATTCTACTTGTGTTACATTCAGTGTGTTAAAGAAAAATCCAATTTACAAAGCAGTTATATGAGAAATAGATGGATCGGTGCAGCTTCACAGTTGCTGAGGCCTGCACTGAATCTGCTGTCAGATCTAGGCTGTAATTAACCGTACAGCTGAAAAATGACAGAAGTGAACAGCAGTGGCAGTTTTTCTCGACTGTGCATAAACACTGGCAGCAAGATGAAGTTAGAAGCATTAAAATCAAAGAGCTGTGTCACATCACTGCTTCAAATCTCTAAGCGGCTCTTTGAAAATCATCTGGCCTCGGCAAACGCAAACAGTCGATAAAAGCTTCAGTCGAATAAGCAGCCTGGCCCCTCATCTGCTGTCCCTGAGAAACCAACAGCATTGTTGTAACACATTTCTCTCTTCACTCACGGACTGAGAAAATAACTTTAAAACCAGATTTAATCAGTAAATGATTTAATTTCAGAATATGAATGTATTATTATTTCTTTATAGCAGTCAGTCCATATGTGGCACAAGAAGCAGAGTTTACATTAACCTGAAGTTTTTGATATCACACTACATTTGCCTTGGTATTTGTCATTTATTGCACAGCAATACTAAAGGTGGCCTCTATCGACACCCTTCCACTCATAAAAAGTAATTCTTTAAATTCACTTTTAAGGAGGTGGACAGAAGATTTTCAGCCAAAAAGTGCCTGCATATGATAGCTGGCAATGAGAGTTGCCTCAATCCACACTGTTTAGACTAAATAGAAGAATCAATTAATTTCTCTCGTTCAGACAGGGGTGGGGGGTGCTGCACATATATGGCAACTTTAGATTGGAAAAATTAGGGGACGGGCCGCACTAGTGTTCAAAGCCAATAACATGTAGATGCTTCTTCTTTGCCAACCAACAGTATGTGGGCAGCAGAATAACACTGCTGGAAAAGCAGGGTCACCATACAGTGCGTATAGAAAAGAATCACCCCCCCTTTAAAATAATCGCATGTTGTTGCTTTGCGGCCTGAAATGAAGACGGACATAGTTTTTGTTTTATCCAGCTATATGTACTCTAATGCCGCGTACACACAAGCGGACTTTACGGCAGACTTTGTCCGGCGTACTTTTCGATGGACTTTACTACGGACTTTCTGAATGAACGGACTTGCCTACACACAATCAACCAAAGTCCGACGGATTTGTACGTACGACCGGCCAAAAACAAGGAAGTTCATAGCCAGTAGCCAATAGCTGCCCTAGCATCGGTTTTTGTCCGTCGGACTAGCATACAGACGAGCAGACTTTTCGACCAGACTCGAGTTCGTCGGACAGATTTGAAACATGTTTTATTTCTAGGTCCGTCAAACTTTTGAGAAGCAAAAGTCCGCTGGAGCCCACACACGATCAAATTGTCTGACGGACTCCGGTTCGCCGGACCAAGTATGCCGTAAAGTCCGGTTGTGTGTACGCGGCATTAGTGAAAGATATAACACCAAAATGTCAGAAAAAAATAAAAATGTTGAAAGAGTTGAAAAAAGATCACCCCCTTGTGTCAGTATTTTGTTAAATCACCTTTTGCTTTAATTACAGCTTTTAGTCTGTTGCGATATGTCTCTACTAACTTTGTCCACTCTTCTTTGCAGAACTGCTCAAGTTCAGTTAAATTTGATGGTGACCGTTTGTCAGTCTTCTAGTCATTCCACAGATTTCAATGGGGTTTAAGTCTCACACAGGGAAGACAAGGACCTGCTGAATTTTCAAAGCAACAGATCAGTATATCATTTTGTAGAGTGAGATAGACTGGCAGCTCTGGGACAACAAACCAGTACATCACTTTAAGGGCACTTCCTGTGACTGCTGGTATAAGGAGCACAGTCCAGCAGTAAGGAGGTACAGGCAGGAGCGTCCCCATAACAGGATTTTTTCCATGTGAAATATCACTTCCTGTGCAAACAACACAGCTTAACAGACCAACAGAGCTGTGTTCCATGCTGACTCAAGAACAAATGGCTTGTAACATCACCAGTAATAACGTGGATCCGGCAGTTGAATTGGCTTCCCTGACGATTCGATAGTGGTGATGTAATGCCGTATATCAGCTTGATTAGGCCGTCTGATAATCACATAGTCTGGGTAAATGTGCCGACCATAATCCCTGGTTTGAAAGATAGTAGTATATCTTCCTGCATTTCTGGGTGATAATTTCTTTACATCACAAACTGCAGAAATTTTTAAATAGTCCCTGATGGCAGTATCAATCCACTGTGCATGTTTACATTGGATCTCAGTAATCAGAGTCTCTGGCACATATGGGCACAGGTAACCATACTCTTCAGCTACCTTTTTCATCACAATATGCTGTAGTTTGGGTAACTTTGGCAGCAGTTTAGGGTCTCTACAGCCAGGTAACACTGGAGTATCTGGAGCACACGTAACAGAGTAACCGGCAATGGTAACAGGCTTTTGAGAAACATTTGTGAACAAAGAGGTTACTCGCACAGCAACATTTGTGATTTTTGCATAGTGTATCAGCCGGGAGTAAGTTAGGCCTTAAACACACAGTGGCAGACTTTCCTGACTCTGCTCCCTTCGTTGCTACAGGTGTCAATGTCCCAACAGGCACACAGCCCTCATTCACAACTGGCTTACTGGGTTCAGTAGTCTTTTCCCTGGGATGCTCCATCATCAGGGAATGTAGGCGACCTCAACTGCGGCCGCGGGACATCACAAAGGCACTTGGCTTTGCAGTGGGCATGGTTGCAGTAAGGACAGTAGTAGTAGATACATGCACCCGAACAGGGTCATTGTTGACTGCAAGGGACTCACAAAGATCGGTGGCAGTGGAAACTGACACTTCCAGTGCAAATTAACCAGGCTGACTACCAGCCAGCAAAGTTAAATTTACCTGCAGTCCTACTCTAGGGACGAGGGCACTACATTACAAGCCACATTTGTAGAAAATGTGTGATATTGTTGTCACATGCACACAATGACCACTCTTTGCCATAAATTCCTGTAACTGCTTTAGAGTTGCTGTAGGCCTCTTGGCAGCCTCTCTAAATAGTTTTCTCCTCATGCTTCATCCAGTTTGGAACGACGTCCTGATCGACGGTGGGTTTGTGTTGTACCAAATACTTTCCACTTCTTAATAATATACTTCACTGTGCTTCTAGGAATTGATAAAGCCTTTGAATTTTTTTTTGTATCCATCTCCTGACTTGTGCCTGTTGACAACTTTATCCCGGAGATCTTTTGGCAGTGCCTTTCCACCCATAGTTGATTGTTTGCTTTGGTTGCACTACCATGGACTAAAATGCTCCAGGAAAGCTCTTATCATGCTGAGCTAACCAAAATGACCACAGCTGATCACAGTTGAAAGTCAAATGACTTTGTGTGCCATTGAGAAGGTGATTAGCTACACCTGATTGAGTTTACAAGTCATTTTTAGGAGTGTAATTTTTAGGAGGGGGTAATCCTTTTTCCAACTCAGTGATTTGTGTTTTTGAATTAAAAAAAAATATATATTCTGATATGCAAGTGTTATAGCTTTCACTTGGATGTTATAAGTTGCACTGAGTAAATATAGCTGGATAAAAAAAAATGTGTCTGTCTTCATTTCAGGCTGCAAAGCAACAAAATGTGATTATTTTAAAGCAGGGTGAATCTTTTCTATACACACTGTATGTGTGCTTCAACAGTGTAAATAAAACTGTTTGCTCAAGTTCAGATTTAAATGTGTCCACTTATTTTATATGTGGGTAGAAATGGATCCATTAAAACAGCAGCACAGAGTATATAGCATGGTTTTCATTTTGATACTATTGTGTATTTTGCATTGGGGATATTATAGAAAATAACAGCTGTTGCGTCAACAATTAATAGGCGATGGTACACACTCCAGAGATACAGCATAATCAAAGTGTGCCAGGTGTTCTGTGCTCCCTTAAAGTGGAGGAAGCTGACATTTTAGCCTCTGTTTGATCTGCAGATGCCATGGCGCTGCACATGTGATCAGTTATGACACCACCAGCCATTTACTGGCTTGAGAATTCGGGCGAAAGCACAACTATGACAGTTATCATCCACAGCATGCCTTGAATGTAACTGTTTTGGGAAACAGTTAAATCAATGTGTTTAGTTCTGCTTTAACTTTTCTTCCACACTTCCCAGTGTCTGAAAAAAATCTGAACTGCAATGTATAAGGACTTGTGTAAATTGTCATTACAGAGCAGCCTAAGGCCTGCCTGCACAAGGCCGTGCTTAACTGTTCTTCATGGCACATTGCAAACAATGTCAATATGAAAGCATGCTTTGCAATGCACTCAGCAAAATAGCCAAGTGCATGTGCATACAGCAGGATTACTTCAATGAACCCTGTAAGCACTGAGTAAGGTTATTGCTTTGGCTTTGCTGTTAACAGATCCAGAGTAATAGGGTGGCTGTCAACACAAGTCCTTTCACATTAGGAGAAACTCTAAGTTTCAGGATTTATGTATTAGGTGTGTTTGTGGGCAAAGTACACAAAGTATTACTACATTAATTTTACTTTGTAAGTAGCAAGTTTCCTGAAAAATCTGGAAGTCCCTCTTTTATTGAAAAGTTTATATCTTCAGATCTCACTTTCATAAACTGGCCATCTGTGTAAAAGTGAGTGACAGAAGGGTGTGTCCTGTGATGAGAAGTGAAGAACATGTTCTCCACTCCTCATCCTAACTCTTGAAGGGGAACCCCTGCCAAAATGAAAAAAAATATTGGCATGGGGCTCCTTAAAACCCTTATCTGAGCACGCAGCCCGGCAGGTCAGGACAGGGGGGGACACGAGAGAGCGCCCCCCCGGACCATACCAGGCCACAAGCCCTCAACATGGAGGGGTGGGTGCTTTGGGGCAGGGGGGCCCTGCACTCCCCGCCCCAAAGCACCTTGTCCCCATGTTGATGCGGTCCAGGGCCTCTTCCCGACAACCCTGGCCGGTGGTTGTCGGGGTCTGCGGGCGAGGGTTTATCTGAATCTGGAAGTCCCCTTTAATAAGGGGGCCCCCAGATCCCAGCCCCTACCCTATGTGAATGAGTCCCAGTCACCTAAAAAAAGTGTCAAAAATAAACACAGTACACAGGTTTTTAAGTATTTTATTCCAGCAGCTCCGGCGTCTCTTCCGATTTGTTCTTCCCTCTCCGGCTCTTCTCGCTCATCTGGCAATGTCTTCTCCCTCTGCCGGTCCTTATCCCTCTCTAGTTCTTCTCCTCTCTGTACTGTCTTCTAGCTCTTTTGTCGGGTCTTCGCTGCTGTCTTCTCCCTCTGTTCTATTTCTGATGTTGACTCAATGTGATCTCCTGGTGTAATATTGGGTCTACCGTGTGCAATGACTTACATTGGCATGGGGCGGGGCCACCGCCCCTTGTGACGTCAACACCCGGGGCATGATGGGGCGATGATGTCGGCGGGCATTGAGTCAACATCAGAAGAAGAACAGAGGAAGAGGACAGCGGCAAAGACCCGGCAAAAGAGCGAGAAGACGCAAAGAGGAGTAAAACCGGAGAGGGAGAAGGACCGGCAGAGGGAGAAGACATCACCGGAGGAGGGAGAAGAAATCAGAAGAGATGCCAGAGCTGCCTTAATAAAATACTTTAAAAACCTGTGTACGATGTTTATTTTCGACACTTTTTTCAAGTGAATGGGTGGGTTATACCAGGATTGTGCCCACAGCTGCAGGCATCATCCCGGTACTGTTTTTTAGAGCTGGCGCTCGGCTTTCCAGGTATAACAATCGATGCGGCTAAATACTCAGCTGTTATACCGGAGGAGCGGGAGGGGACGTCCCCCCTCCCACTGCCTCCTGCCGCTCTTACCGGGCCTCCCGATCCACCGGGAGGCCCGATCACCAATCCGCCACCTCCGGCGGCTAGTGACAGTCTGGAACGAAGCCGTAAGCGGCTTTATTCCAGCCTCCTAATAGTAAACACAGAAGCGACGTCATGACGTCACTTCCCGTTTACTCGGCTGCCAATGGTGCCAGTTTTAAAAATATACACAGTATTCAGAAAACGGCGATCTGAATACTTTGAAGTGCAAAGGAGGGATCGGGGGTCTTTTAGACCCCCGATCCCTCCATAAAGAGTACCTGTCACCACCTATTACTGTCACAAGGGATGTTTACATTCCTTGTGACAGCAATAAAAGTGATCAAATTTTTTTTTTTTTAAACACAATTTATAAATATAAAAATAAATAAATTTATTTATTCGTGCAGCAAAGAAAACATACACAGAAGTCGTGCCCGTATGTGTAAACAGTGTTCAAATCACACATGTGAGGTATCGCCGCGATCGTCAGAGCAAGAGCAATAATTCTAGCACTAGACCTCCCCTGCAACTCTAACCTAGTAACCATAAAAAAAAATTAAAGCGTCGCCTATGGAGATTTTTAGGTACTGAAGTTTGTCGCCATTCCACGAGTGCTTGCAATTATAAAGCGTGACATGTTTGGTATCTATTTACTCTGCGTAACATCATCTTTCACATTATACAAAAAAAAGGGCTAACTTTACTGTTTGTTTTTCTAAAAATTCATGAAAGTGTCCCTTTTCCCAAAATGCTGCGTTTAAAACACCTCTGCACAAATACCGTGTGATATAAAATATTGCAACAATCACCATTTTATTCTCCAGATTCTCTGCTAAAAAAAATATACATAATGTTTGGGGGCTCTGAGTAATTTTCTAGCAGAAAATATGGATTTTAACTTGTAAACACCAAATGTCAAAAATAGGCTTAGTCATGAAAGGGTTAAGGTTCCAACAGAGATTGAAGTGCATGGGCAAGTCTCACCTGCTCATTTTTGGGGGCCAGTGGATGGTTTCAGTAAGGCAGTGGATGGTTATAGTGGAGAATTGGATAGTGTCAGAATTTGTGTTTAAATTATGGGGCTTGGCTTAAAGGGGGTGTGGTTAAATAGAGTTTGAGATGACTTACATGCAGAATGCGGTCATGTTAAATAATATATAGTGCCAAGTGTATGGCGGTGGGTTGTATGTGCAGGGAGAGGAGTGCAGAGCGTATGGCAGTGGCTATTATGTGCAGGGAGAGGAGTGCAGAGTGTATGGCAGTGGGTAGTATGTGCAGGGAAAGGTGTGTATGGTGGTGGGTAGCATGTGCAGGAGAGGAGTGCGGTGTGTCTGGGGGTGGGTAGAATGTGCAGGAGAGTAGTGCAAAGTGTATAGAGGTGGGTAGCATGTGCAGGTGAGGAGTGCTCAGTGTATGGCAGTGGGAAGTATGTGCAGAAGAGGAGTATGGAGTGTATGGCGGTGGGTAGTATGTGCAGGATGGTGTCAGTAAGGCAGTGGATGGTGTCAGAATTATTTTATTTTTATGATTTTTATTTTTTTTTAAATGTGATGTGCTCAGACTTGAACTGTTTATTCAGACACTGCTGGCCTTTCTACCAAGCCCTCACCAAAGTAATAGTGGTACAACTCACATTATTACAACATCCAAAACAGGTCTCTTCTTCTCACCAGTACAATGTGCAGCACAATGGCTTAAAGGTTAGCACTTCTGCCTTGGACCACCAGGGTCATCAGTTTGAATCTGTAATCTGAAATTATTTACATTTTACTTTTGGCGAAGTTATGTGGGGAAAAGGCTCTTGTCCCTGAACATTGGGACAAGGTGCCTTTCCTTGGAGGAGGCTTTGCAACCCCCATTGTAATGTATCCTCCCCAATGTTGAAAGGCATGTGGCCTGATGTGGTTCAAAAAGGGGGTGTACACTCATTGCTCTCCCTTTTCTGGCCACCCAGGCTGCATGCCCAGATTGGAATTTAAAGGGGAACTTTTTTTTCTTTTTATTGTGTTCTGTTCCTTTAAAAAAATGGCGTTGCACTCTCTTTAAAATTCCAAGAATGTCCTTATCCAGGTATGCAGCTTAGTTGACCAGGAAAAGGATGCCACATGCCCCATTTCTTTCCCTTGCAATGCACCGTATCCCAGTGTTGAGGGACAAAGGTTTTTTTCCCACATTTGATATCCCAAAAAGGATGTTTGTGGGAGGGGGGTGGGGGACCTTAGTACCCCTATCCACTCCCTCAAAGAGGTAAAAGTGTAGAACAACAGCATATAATAATTTATTGCCAAAAAAACTGTAAATAATGTCCCTGATGTAAATCCATCATCAATTACATTTTCACTAGTGTAAATCCATCATAGGTTACGGCATCCCACCACCCAATGAGGATTCCTAACCACCACAAACGCCTGCTACCCAACAAGGTTGCCCCGCCACACTACCACCTCTAAATGACAAATCCCAGCTCAGCTGTTCTGTAAACAACAGCCTCAGGGATTCTGGGTGATGTCATTGACCCAATCTAGTTATGACTACATTTTGTCAATGAAATCTTTCTGGATCCCTGCCTGTTTGTTTACAGCAGCCTATGACTTGGGTGGGTTAAGTAGCCAATTATGGCCAAGTAGTTTGCCCCGTCCATTAACAAGGCTGGTGAATCCCCTATTTGAACCAAACCCAAATCCCATTCCTCCCTTTGACTAAGATTTTTTTTTTCTTATAGGAATTATGCAGGGTGCTTTAGTCCTGCATAAACTCATTTACTTATGTGCATATGAGTTTTGGTATGTAAGTATACAGTAGATATGTACAGTATATGTAAACATATTGTAGTAATGCAACAGATTTAGGATGGGGATCCATTTTTTTTAAATTATTTTTTTAAGTACTTTTTTTATTTTGTATGGTATGAAAACTAGCATCAGTATGTCAAAGGGCCTGAATGCCTGCCCCATCCAGTCATGGGAACACAGACCATAAATTTAATGCTTGAATGGTATCATCGTTTATGAACATGACATAATATAATTTTATATCTAATATATTAAAACAAAAAAGGGAGTAAAAAAGAAAAAAGCAGGCGGATTTATATACAGGTATACCAGCAGATACAAAATGAATGGATGAGGCTCATCGACAATCTAGCAAATTTTTGATTATTCTAGTCCAGGTTTAAAGCGGGGTTCCACCCAAATTTTGAACAATATCTGTATGTATTCTCTTCCTTGCCTAGATGCTGACATGCCATTTAAAAAAATTTAAATCGCCGTAATTACCTTTTATTTTTCTATTCTTCTTTGCACTTCCTGGTTCTCCTCCCGTGGGAGTAGACGTGTTTCTAGCCTCTCCCAGACTCCTGGGAGCTAGTCTCAGGCTTGCCAGGATGTCACTGAGCATGTGCAGGAACGAGCGGTGAATTCTGGGAGCACAGCATTCACCACATCCAGGAAATAAATGCTTGTGGGCTTCAAATGCCCACAATGAAGTTGGAAACCGCCTGCAGTGAATAATATAAGTTATTCTTTCCGACGAAATCTGACACAGGTGGACATATTACACACAATATGTGAGTATGTAATGCTGAGAAGAAAAGTTTGTGAATGAACTCAAAAAAAAAAAAAACGATAGATAGGTGGACCCCGGCTTTAAGTATGGATTAAAAAAATTGTCCCTGATTTTGAAATAATGTCATGTCTGAATAATATGACATTCTTAAAAATTTTAAAACAAATGTAATTGCTTAGCATTGAGAAACATTTAGAACACTTAACAAAAAACAAGTCACCAAATAAATAGTCACAAATGGTTTCAAGCAGAAATAATATACATGTAAAAAATTAAATAAACAGGATATTTTGTGTGGTGTGAATGTTGTTGCACGTAAAAGTGCTTTTTCTATGCCCCAAAGCTTCACAGTGTTCCAGCTGATTAATTTCACTGTTAAAAGCTATGATCTGCACATGGGATATGAAAAATCACACTTACAACTGTAGGTAAAAATGAAGACTTTAAAAGATACGAGTTGCTTTCAAAGTCTATAAATGGTGGGGTAAATAATAGTCCACAAAATTATTTTAATATTTCCAAATTATTTTAAGAAACCTTGATGTTACCAACATTTTCCAGTTCACCTTCTCTGATGTCACCCTTAAAGTGTCTTTCCCCTTATGCAGCCAAAGTGGGGTAATACCAGCCAAACTGTATTTGTTACATGTCCCCATTCACATTGCATAACTTAAACAAAATGTAGTTTTTTGTGTATGCTCTTCTCTGCAAATTCAAGCAGTGTAAAATTCTACTAGTTCTCTGGGAGACTGGGGATCTGTGTTTGCCATTATTCATCCTGTCTGTACTGTGCAGGTAGATATCATGGACCTTAATTCAAGAAGTGAAGACTGGCTATCCTTTAGGGAACTTCAAAAAAATGTTAATTGTGCCTAAGCGCTAAAATAGAAATGTTATCTTTTGTCTTGAATTCCTCTGAAAAAATAGAAGTGCATTTCCTGCTGTGTTAATGTGCCTTCAGCACTCCTGTTCTGTAGCCTAATAGTTGTATATCTGTAGTGAGTGATCATCTAAGGCACTTCTGCCCCTAACTGGTAGTCTCATATATTTGGGGTGAAATTTGGTGTGTGTTTCTTTATCCATTCTGTAGATCTGTGCCCCCTCCCCCTGCTGCCCACTCTGTTGCTTACTCATCATTCCCCTAACATTCATCTGATCACCAGTCATCAGAGGGGCAGCTTTGGTATTAGGAAGTAAAACTTTTCTCCTCTACACAAAAACACAGTTTAGCACAATGAGCAGAGACCAGGCTTTTGCCCTCTGCTTGCTTTTTTGGTAATAACTTCCAAAGTACAAGTCCACTTTAACCCAGTCATGCCCTACCATGCTTCTTACTATAGGACAGCTGATAAAGAGTGGTTTTCCTGTCTAGCTGCATGCAGGAGCATCATTGCAGTACAATTAATACAGGTTTACCTGCTAGGCAGGAAGGATTATCTTTGGTTGCTAAAGCCCGTGGCCCCTGGTGCTGCATTCTGGTTAAAAAAACTTATTTTACCACTTTCCTGGTGGTGCACCGCTGGAATGCAATTCATTTCTGTATGGGACCAATAATTTCAGTGATCTGATGTTTTGGACTGCCAATGAAGAAGCATCATCAAAGGCAAATGAATGCACTTCAACTTAGTCTTCCTCATAGTTGCAATATTCATAAATAATTAGGAGGGACACCCTAAAGGGTGATTGTGTGGGGGTGTGGCCAAAGTGGATAGGATCGATAACATGGGTGTGACTTCCAAGTGTATGATTAATAGTGTGGCAACCTTTACCTTTGCTATGTTTTAGACAAAATAGGGCCTAGGGGTAAACTGAGGAGAAAATAATAGTAAAATAAGCCCCATTGTTGGTGTTAATGGGAGTAAAAAGAGCACCATCATTTGTGACAGTGGGCGCAAATTAAGTCTCATTATTGGTGTCAGTAGGACTAAAATTGGAGTCATTATTGGTGTCAGTGGGAATAAAATAAGAGCTCTCACTGGTTTCAATGGGACTAAAATTATAATACGGCGGTCATCTAGCCGTGCATGTCATCAAGCAAAGGTTTACCAGAGACAGAGCTATTAATATTATTACTGTGTTTCAGCCAGTGAGGAGGAAGAGATCCAGGGGAGCTTCTGGTCTTGTAAACATCACTGGATTGTGATTGGGTTCAGGTAAGTATAAAAAGAATAAAGGGGGGGTAACTGAAGGGGGAGCTGCACACTGAAGGTTTTTTACCTTCATGCATAGAATGCATGAAAGTAAAAAAAACCTTTAGCCTTTAGAACCACTTTAACCCTGGTAATTATTGCCACAGGCACTGAAAATGGTATAAAATCCAACACTTTACAGCTATGGCAAGTTGTACAAAAGTAACTACTCTGACATCCCTTGGACAATGTTCTGTGGAATAAAATTCATAAGGTAGGGTCAAGAGGTGACATCATTTTGCCGGTTTAGATGAGCAGTGGATGTTTCTTATTAATGCCTGGCTGTTCTTTTTGCTTTGTGAGTATGCAATTTAAAATTTAATAAAAGCTTGTACAAATAACTACACTATGCATTTCTCACTCCTTCATTTTCTCATTCAAAAGTTTTGTTGAACAAAATCAACAAGAAGCATAAGATACATTAAACATAAAGGTCCATCTAAGGTTTGCAAACTCAATCAGTACAATCTTGGCATTTATACTTTATATGTTGTATTGAAACCCAATGACCATTAATCTGCTGTGCCATGGCCTATTTGCAGTGGTGGTAATAAGCTGCACAAGCATATTACATTAGGGCTGCCATGAGCTAAGGTATAAAAAAAGAAAACGGAAACAAAACGAGAGGAAGAATAAGTAGTGGGTCTCTAAAGACAATAAGCAAGATGGAGCCCAGCCCTAATAACAGACACATTCATGTGTATGGTATAAAAACTAGAAAATTAGTAGGCCAGGGCCAGGTAAGAATAAATAGAGAAAAAAAATAGACAAGAAGAGAAAAAATGAGAAGAGAGGAGAAGTTCCAAGAACGTAGTGCATCCCTCGATGAGGCAGCAGGTAGGGAACAAAATTGTGTTTCTACCATGGCAAAAGTATAATTTCTTCAAAATCTGGCGGTAGACAGTGTTTAACCCACAGATGCCATATTTTATCGAATTTGCCAGTCTGATCTTTGTCCAAGATGTCCATCTTAGCATGCAGCAGGCTACGATTCATTCTATGTATAAATCCTGTATAATAATGTTTAGTCTCGGCCACAGTTAGGGTGTGAGATTTCTATGCCTTAGCTATTGTCTATTTCGTAGCTGTCAAGAGCTGGATTAAAAGTTTGACTTGTCTATGTATTAAAGATTCTGGTCTTAGATTTAGGAGGGCAGTTGACGGTCCAATGGGAGAGAGAGTTTGAACATCTCAGAGGCGTGTACGAAAAATCCTGGGCTGCTGGGCAACCCCTCCTTCTGTTTATATGTGAGACCAGGTTTCTAGTGTGATTATTATCCTGCACAGAGAAAGCCATCCATCCTTCTGTGAGAGATTTATAGCAATCTTAGACCTCTTGTACTGTGAGGTCTTGAGCTCTGTTAAGCATGTTTATATGGTGGTGACTGGAACACTGGAGATAGTGAAATAGATTCAATAAGCTGAGTTTCACAAGTGGATGCACTTTTAAAATCAAATTTGGAATCTTTATGTGGTTTTATTAAATATATTTTCATATTTGTATTTATCACATATTCATTTAAAATTAATACTTTATTTTTTTACAGTATTTCTACAGTATTTTATTCTGTATGAAGAAAACACATGTTACCACTAATGTCTGTATAATATCTGGCTACATTCTTACTTCATCTTATCCATATTCTATTAACCATAAAAATTCAACTTATTTTTAAACACTGATACTTTAACAAATCATAAACATAAGAATGAGTGTAGCACTTTAATACAGGAAAATGTTCTGCTTTGAAGGAAGATTAGAAGGAAATGAGCCATTAGGGCCTAACTGAAGAATATATACATTTGTTTTGTGTTCAAACAACCATCTCTTAAAAGACTCCTAATTGATGCTCCTATTTAATCAATGACATTTTCCTAAATACTAGTGAGTTTAAAAGCTTTGTAAATTAATTAGAAAATGGGTGAGTAGAGTATTGCATTATCTTTCCATCACTACATGTTCCGTGTGTTTCATGTAGTTTCATCTAGACGCTGCCAGCTGTACACTAAGACATAGGTGCTGCATATGTAACTGCTCCTTGAAAGTCAGACTCGCTTCAAATGTTGGCGATTCTTGAAATATGCTTTCATATTTAAAATATATTCTCATCTGTCTTCTCAAATCAGTCTTCTATAGAATTTGCATACATCCCCTGCTTCATGGATTTTGTTTGGCTCTAGCATTAGTCAACAGAACCGTAAATGACTGTTATAAACCACGACTTTCCAGGTCAAATGATCAATAGGCTCTGGGTTTTCTTAATGTACAATGCTGTGAAAAAGTATTTGCCCCTTTCTGATTTTTTTTTTTTTTTTTTTGCATATTTGTCACACTTTTATTATTACACAAAGATAACCCGATTAAATACAAAATGCAGTTTTTAAATGATGGTTTCATTTATTAAGGCAAAAAAGCTATTCAAACCTGCCTGCCTTTATGTGAAAAAGTAATTGCCCCCTAAACCTATTAACTGGTTGTGTCACCCTAGTGACCAGTACACACGATAGGATTTTCTGACAACAAAACCGTGGATTTTTTTCCGAAGGATGTTGGCACAAACTTGTCTTGCATACACACGGTCACACAAATGTTGTCGGAAATTCCGAACGTCAAGAATGAGGTGACGTACAACACGTACGACAAGCCGAGAAAAATTAAGTTCAATAGCCAGTGCAGCTCTTCTGCTTGATTCCGAGCATGCGTGGACTTTTGTGCGTCTGACTTATGTACACATGATCAGAATTTCTGACAACAAGTTTTGTTGTCTGAAAATTTGAGAACCTGATCTCAGCGACAACAAATGTTCTATGGAGCATACACACGGTCAGACTTTCTAAAAACAAGCTCACATTCAACATTTGTTGTCGGAAAATCCTATGGTGTGTACAGGTCATTAGTAGCAACAACTGCAATCAAGTGTTTGGGATAACTGGCAATGAGTCTTTCATATTGCCGTGGAACAATTTTGGCCTACTCTTCTCTGCAGAATTGTTTTAATTCAGCCACATTGGAGGGTTTTCCAGCATAAACGACCTGTGTAAGGTCATAATAGGCCACTCCAAAACCTAAATTTTGCTTTGTTTGAACCATTTGGAGATATACTTGCTGTTGTGTTTTGGATCATTGTCCTGCTGCATAACCCAAGTGCACTTGAGCTTGAGGTCACAAACTGATGGCTGGACATTCTCCTTT
Organism: Lithobates clamitans; assembly: GCA_037952925.1. Taxonomy (NCBI): domain Eukaryota; kingdom Metazoa; phylum Chordata; class Amphibia; order Anura; family Ranidae; genus Lithobates; species Lithobates clamitans. The sequence goes on from JBBGZY010000661.1 coordinate 1,494,224, forward strand.
AGGATTTTCTGGTAGAGCTCAGAATTCATGGTATCATCAATTATGGTAAGTCGTCCAGGTCCTGAAGCTGCAAAGCAGGCCCAGACCATCACACTACCACCACCATGTCTGACTGTTGGTATGATCTTCTTCATGCTGTATTTGTTTTATGCCAGATGTAACGGGATGCACACCTTCCAAAAAGTAAAATTTCTGTCTCATCAGTCCACAGAATATTTGCCTAAAAGTTTTGGGGATAATCAAGACGTTTTTTGGTAAATGTGAGATGAGTCTTTGTGTTTTTTTTGGTCAGCAGTGGCTTTGGCCTTGGGACTCTCCCATGGATGCATTGTTTGCCCAGTCTGTTTCTTATTGTTGAATCATGAACTGATCTTACCTGAGGCAAGTGAGGCCTGCAGTTCTTTAGATGTTGTTCTGGGTTCTTTTATGACCTCCTGGATGAGTCGTTGTCATGCTCTTGGAGTAATTTGTGTAGGCCAGCCACTCCTGGGAAGGATCACCACTGTACCAAGTTATCTCCATTTGTGGATAATGGCTCTCCCCACTTTTCACTGGAGTTCCAAAGCCTTAGAAATGGCTTTGAAACCCTTCCTAGACGGATACATGTTTGTTTCTAATCTGTTCTTCAATTTTTTTAGATTGTGGCATGATGTGTGGCTCTTTGTGATCTGTTGGCGTGCTTCACTTTGTCAGACAGCTTCTATTTATGTGATTTCTTGATTCAACAGGTCTGCTGGCAGTAATCAAGTCTGGGTGTGACAAATGAAATTTAACTCAGCTTTCCAAAACATTGTGGTTAATCACAATTCATTCATGATTCAGCATGGGAGAGGGCAATTACTTTTTCACATAGGGCCAGGCAGGTTTGAACATCTTTTTTCCCTTAATGAATGAAATAATAATTTAAAAACTGCATCTTGGATTTACTCGGGTTATCTTTGTGTAGTATTAAAATTTGTTTGATGATCTGAATCATTTAAGTGTGAGAAATATGCAAAAAAATAAAAATCAGGAAAGGGGGAAATACCTTTTATAGCACTGTATATGAATAGCCAAGATTTATTTTTTATTTTGGATAAAGTAATGAAGGGGGACAAGTCCTCCCAGTTTATTTTTTGCAGTGAGCATCCCACTGGAGAGATTTCTCTTAACATCCAGTTCTGGAGATGCAGCTGCCACAGGAACAGGTCTCCCAATCGGAAGATTTCCCCCTCTATTCCTGTTCAAATAACAACTCAAAATGTTGGCATTTCTTTCATTTTCAGTGACAGTAGACAGACTGAGGGGGTAGGGTAAATCTCCACAGCGGGACACAGACAGCAATGAAAACTTGACAGGGGCTCTAATCCTTCCCTACTTTATTAAAAAATAAAAAAATGGATTATATGTAAACTTTAATGTATATGATCTTCATAGACCTACCTAAAAAATGTATAAACCTATTACAGGACAATTTTATGGTCCAGTTTATTGAGGCCCCAACTAGGAATGACGCTCTGTTGGACCTGGTAATCTCAAACCATGCAGAGCTTATTACTAATGTCCATATAAAGAAACATCTGAGTAGCAATGATCATAACATGATTTCATTTGATGTTAGCTGTAAACAAGAAATACATACGGGAAAGATAAAAACACTTAACTTCAAGAGAGCAAATTTTCCAAGGATGAGGGCTGCTCTCCAGGATTTAGACTGAGAGGGAATATTTGCATTGATAAACACAGAACAGAAATGGGAATTCTTCAAAAAGACTGTTTGGGACCTCACTGCAAAGTATATTCCAATGGGCAATACGTTTAAAAGGCTAAAACAAAACCTTTGTGGCTCAGGGCCAAACTTAAAAAAGCTATAAACAATAAGAAAAGAGCTTTTAAAAAATATAAAAATGAAGGAACACTAGTGTCATGTAAATGTTACAAAGAATTTAACAGAATATGTAAAAAGTAAATCAAATATGCAAAAATTCAAAACGAACGACAGATTGCAAAAGATAGTAGGACATACCCCCAAAAATTCTTCAAATATATTAATAGTAAAAAGGTCAGGACTGAGCATGTAGACCCTTTACAAAATAATCTAGAGTGGGTGACTGGGGACAAAGAGAAGGCTAATTTATTGAACAATTTCTTCAGCTCTGTGTATATAAAAGAGCACGGGGGAGCTCATGTCCATAATGGGGGTGGTATTGACACAGCCCCGAATGATCCACAATGGCTCAAAAGTGATATGGTCCAGAAATATTTAGACAGAATAAAGGTGGATAAAGCACCTGGACACAATGGCATCCACCCACGGATCCTAAAAGAATTGAGCTCTGTCATTTCAAAGCCATTGTATCAAATTTTTAGGGACTCATTAATGAGTACCACTGGATTGGTGCAGGGCGAAGATGGTGCCTATATTTAAAAAGGAAACAAAGTCTTTACCCAGTTACTATAGACCTGTTAGTTTAACTTCTATAGTCAGGAAGATACTGGAGCATTTAATAAAAGACCATATAGACGAGTTCTTGCTGGAAAAAAAACATTTTAACCACTACACATCCGCGCTATGGCCGAATGACGGCCACAGCGCGGGCCTGAATTCCCGGGAGGCCGTCATATGACGTCCTCCCCTGTGCACGCTCCCTGCGCGCGCCCTGCAGGCCGAGTGCTCTGTGATCACCGAGTCACTGAGACTCGGCTGATCACCGATCCGAGTAAGGGGCCGGTCCCGGCCCCTTACTATGTGATCAGCTGTCAGCCAATGACAGCTGATCACATGATGTAAACAAAAGATCGGTAATCGTTTTTTATTTTACTCACGCTGACAGCGTGAGTAGAAAAAAAAGCCGATCACCGGCTCGGATGTGAGGGACATCGGTCCCCAAGTGGAAGAGGCACATCTGCCTCATCAGTACCACCTAATAGTGCCACCTAACACTGCCCACAGTGCCACCTAACAGTGCCCACAGTGACACCTATCAATGCCAACAAGTGGCACCTATCAATGCCCACCTGTAGTGCCAATCAGTGCCACCTGGCAGTGCTGCCCATCACTGCCACCCATCAGTGCCCATCACTGCCACCTATCAGTGCCCATCACTGCCGCCTATCAGTGCGCATCACTGCCGCCTCATCAGCGTACATCAATGAAGGAGAAAAATGACCCGTTTTAAATTTTTTATAACAAAATATAAAAAAAATTAATTTTTTTTTTAAATTCAGTTTTTTACATTTTTTCAACAAAAAGTAAAAACTGCAGAGGTGATCAAATACCACCAAAAGAAAGCTCTATTTGTGGTGAAAAAATGATAAAAATTTCATTTGGGTTCAGTGTTGTATGACCGCGCAATTGTCATTCAAAGTGAGTCAGCGCTGAAAGCTGAAAATTGGTCTGGATAGGAGGGGGTTTTAAGTGCCCTGTAAGCAAGTGGTTAAGCAACAGACAGCATGTATTTATGAAAGACAGAAGTTTTCAGACAAACCTGATTTCTTTTTATGAAGAGGTAAGTAAAACCTTGGACAGAGGGGTGGCTGTGGACGTGGTATACTTGGATTTTGCAAAAGCGTTCGACACAGTTCCCCACACGCAGCTCATGTGTAAGGTAAAGTCTACAGGCTTGGAAATATCAGTTTGTAAATGGATAGAAAACTGGCTAAAAAACAGAATTCAGAGAGTAGTGGTTAATGATTCTTACTCTGAATAGTCTAAGGTTATCAGTGGTGTACCCCAGGGTTCAGTGCTGGGACCCTTACTTTTTAATATATTTATTATTGATATTGGGTCCGGGATCAAAAGTAACATTTCTGTCTTTGCACACCAAGCTATGCAGTGGAATAATGTCCTTACAGGATGTCTCCAATTTACAAGCCGACCTCAATGCACTGTCTAATTGGGTGACTATGTGGCAGATGAGGTTTACTGTTGAGAAATGTAAAGTTATGCACTTGGGGGCTAAGAATATGCATGCATCATACATACTAGGGGGAGTACAACTGGGGGAATCTGTGGTGGAGAAGGATCTGGGGGTTTTGGTAGATCATAAGCTCAATAATAGCAAGCATTGCCAAGCTGCGGTTTCCAAAGCGAGCAAAGTCCTTTCTTGTATTAAGAGTAGAATGGACTCCAGAGAGAGAGATAATTTTGCTCCTGTTCAAATCATTAGTAAGACCTCATCTGGAATATGCAGTTCAGTTTTGGGCACCAGTTCTCAAAAAGGATATCGGGGAACTGGAGAAAGTGCAGAGAGGGGCAACCAAACTGATAAGAGGCATGGAGAAGCTCAGCTATGAGGAAATATTAGAGGAACTGAATTAATTCACTCTTGAGAAGAGGAGAATAAGGGGGGATATGATCAACATGTTCAAATATATAAGGGGTCCATATAGTGAACTTGGTGTTGAGTTATTCTCTTTACGGTCAACACAGAGGACACAGGGGCACTCTTTACGTCTAGAGGAAAAAAGATTTCATCTCCAAATACGGAAAGGTTTCTTAGCAGTAAGAGCTGTGAAAATGTGGAATAAGACTCCCGCCAGAGGTGGTTCTGGCCAGCTCAGTAGATTGCTTTAAGAAAGGCCTGGATACTTTCCTAAATGTACATAATATAACTGGGTACTAACATTTATAGGTAAAGTTGATCCAGGGAAAATCCAATTACCTCTTGGGGGATCAGGAAGGAATTTTTTCCCCTGCTGTAGCAAATTGGAGTATGCTCTGCTGGGGTTTTTTGCCTTCCTCTGGATCAACTGTGGGTATAAAATTGGGTATATTGGATTGTACGATATTTTTTATTGTATTTATTTATTGTTTTTAAGGTTGAACTGGATGGACTTGTGTCTTTTTTCAACCTGACTAACTATGTATCTATGTAAATCATACTATGCAACCTCTAGAATATGGGTGTTTTCTAAATTAAGTCAGCCTGTCGGCAAGATCATATGTTGAGCCCCCTTCCTCAAAAGAAAAACTGAACAAATCGTTTGTGAGGACTAATTAGGAAAAGCTTGGCACACACATCAACTGGTGCTAGCCATAAAATATCTGCATAGCATCATCAAATTTATATGAATAATAATGTATGCTGCTGCCTAATAATGTCATGCCTCCATCCCCTATTTGCATATTGAAAGAACTAAAAACTTTTTCCATGGGACTTTAAATGAGATACAATATTTGTATAAAAAGATTTATTGAGCAATATATGAAAATCTTTTACATTTTTAAACAGCAAGCTGATTTGTAAACACTACAGTGTATCGGCACACAGTCAACATAGTATTCATATAATGATGCATATACAAATTCCACTCTTCCAAGTTTTTCACAAAACATAAGGATGGGTACATCCTTTAGCTCAATGCGTTTCGTGACAATAATCTCACTTCTTCAGGAAATCTACAAACCAAAGAACAGCTTCATAGAATAATTGGGCTAGCATTTTTAGCTTCCCACATTATCATTTTATTTCCACAGTGATCACTTTTTAATTTTTACCCTTGTATGGTGTTTTACTTCAATAAATCCCAATTTTGTTGACCTGCACCATGTGGAGTTCCCTTTTTCCTTTTCCCATGTTTGAACGCTGATGACCATCCCTGGATCATCTCTCCCTGAATACGGGTACTGTGAGTGACAGTTGCTGAACCTTCGTCTGGGACCACCTTCCTTCTGGTGTCCATTGGTGCTCGCGACCCACAGGATACTGTCCGGCTTGACATCATGAGAGATGCTCCTTATGCCTTTTCGACGCACTGCTATATGGTATGTGCGTCCTACTGATCTGGTAAGGGTATCTTTTCCTATTGAATAATCCACACGCCCTTTGACGTTCACCTTCTGATTGGAAATTGAGGAGATATCCCTTCATTATTTGTTACTGCACGTATGAATGTTTTAATATATTTTTCGCTGTTTCATATTTCACTTACGGACATTTGATTATTATTATATATAATTCTTCATTTTTTCTTACACTTTCTGCACTTGATTGTGTGTTTGTTTCACATTTATATGTCAATTATTGCATATATGACATTTCCAGCGCTGCAATTGTTTTTAGTTATTTTCCAGTTGACTTGGTTTGTTTGTGGGCTAGCTGCTCTTAGTTTAAACATTTTTTGGTTTAGCGCAGCATTTTCACTTTTTCTTCATAGAATATGTTCACAAATTCCCTCAAAACAGGGGAAGGGTGAAGATATGATATTTATATTAATAGATGTCCATTAATAGAACAACTTACAAATCAGCTATATCGCAATCAAAGATGACACCTCCAAATGGAAACCACTGTCAGGTCTCTGGCGTGGAAGTTGTGGGGGGAAGATATGGCACCCCAATTAGAAAACCGAGGAGCAGTACTTGAAATTGTATGCATGGGATTAGAAAGCCTATTACCTATCAAGAACAGGTGAAGGAGCCTACTAAACGTAGACACTTCATTCATCCCATGCATACAATTTGTATGTGCATTATCAAATTTCCTGCTGAACATCGCTATCACCATTGTGACCCCTTGCTGTAGACGATCACTACTCAAACATTACGGAAGCAGCCCATCTTTGCCAAGTACGTCATCTCTGGGCCCCCAAACTGCAGGCGATTTACTGTCACCCCTCATACTCATACCATGCCATGCAGAATATTACTCAGCGATTTCTTAGCAAGTTCAGCAAGGGCATGGCTGACTTTCTCCACACTCGTAGAATTCTACAGAGCATCTCACACATCACTCATTAACTACTGATGCATAGTATCTCACTTATCAGTAACTACTACTGCAAAGCATCATCTAACTGTCACAGCACTGAAACCCTGTGATCAAGGCTAGAGTTTCCAAAACATGTTAGTCGTTTGCTTTTACTGAACCATATTTCAATAAATTCCAGAAGGTATTCCAGAGTAGCTGGCTTTCCATTTGTTTGATTGAAACTATGAACAATCTGCCCCAGCACTGATCAATGAAAGCAGCAGTGAAGGTGACTCATGTCTAGAACTGGCTGTGTCCTGGTGCCCTACTTCATCTGTACAGCCAGTGTCTGCACCAAGATACGCCTCTTAGGCCACTTTCACACGGAGGCATTTTACAGGCGCTTTTGCGCTAAAAATAGCACCTGAAAAGCGCCTGTAAACGTCCTCTTCTGCAGCCCCAGTGGGAAAGCCCGAATGCTTTAACACTGGGGTGGTGCGGTTGCAGGACAGGAAAAAAAGTCCTGCAAGCAGCATCTTTGGGGCGGTGCGGGAGCGCTGCCAAAACGCCTGCAAAGCACTTCCACAGCGACGCTTTGCGGGTGCTTTGCGGGCGCTTTTAACCCCTTTTCAGCAAATAGGGGGGGTTAAAAGCGCCCCGCTAGCAGCCAAAGAGCGCCGCTAAAACGACAGTAAAGAGCTGCTAAAATTAACAGTGCTTTACCACTATCACGGCCAGTGCCTCAGTGTGAAAGTGCCCTTACTCCTTGCTATTGGCTAGCTCCTAGATGACCTTACTGGCTAATAAGAAGGTACAGGGGACACCAGGCCAGCCTTCAGACTGGCAGATGAAGAGTGAATTTACACATCTAAATGAACTACTGCATGGTTTGAAGCTTCTGGGCCTAAGAAGACATTTAAATATATATACAGGTGCCTTTGGGTGCGCTTGACTCATAAATGCTCCATTAACAAAAGACTGCAAGAATCTCTACAGCTATAAACCTCTCATGCATCACAGCATCATATGGAAAAGATTGTGCAGTACACTACATTTGAAGGTTAATAGGGGTTATCACAGATCTTCTCATTCCTTTCAACCAACATGTTTTTGTAACTTATTTTTAAAGAAAATGTAAAGGCACTGTATAAACAAGATACATAATATATGATTCGTACAAAGGATTAACAATAAATATATATTATATAAATATATACATTTTTATGCACTGTAAAAAACAGCCACACCTCCTAAACCAGGATCCCAAAAATACATACTTCTTGAGGTAACGAAGTGTGCATAAGACACAATATACTGTAGGTCTGAATTTCTGACATAATTCTAAGGTATTATTTTGCACTTATCAAACAGGTACTTCAAAACAATTTCAGTTGTATATTTAACAAAACTAAAGGAAGCAATTGTTTAATGTTTGGGGTTACATGCATTGGGGTTGATTTACTAAAAGCAAATAAACTTTGCAAAGTGCAGTTGCACTCCGCAAGAGCAGTTGCTCCAGAGCTTAGTAAATGAGCAGAAGCTCTGCTGACTTCAATCATCCAATCATATGCAAGCAAAATGCATTTTTTTTATTTTCTTTGCATGTGATTGGGTATTCACTTTCTTTGCAAAGTGAAGCATAACCTCATTTACTAAGCACTGGCGAAATTGCTCTTGCAGAGTACAACTGCAGTTTGCAAAACGCACAGTCTATTTGTCTTTAGTAAATCAATCCCATTGCATCCTAATGCTAAACACTCTGGGATCTATTGACAGCTGTCATGAATAATTGCTATCATTTGTGTAATGTGCTTACTTCCTATGATCGTCAGTGCCATCTAGTGGTCATAATGCAGTATTTTCCTGATGTACCTCAATCAGAAAAATACTACATTATGGCCACTAGATGCACACAAATTGCAATAATTATTTGTGACAGATGGACAAATGTCTCAAGCTATTTTTTAATAAACAGTGTTAAGCATTAGGGCAAAATGTATGCAAATCCAAACATTTGCTCCCTTTTGTTCTGTTAAATATACCATTTAATCATTGTTTTGTTATATCTGTATGATAAGTACACAAAATCATGATCATGTCAGAAATTCAGACCTGTCCTGTGTTTTATGTACTGTATACTTCCTGTATTATCTCAGGACGACCTCCCAGTTTCTATCTTGGACTGCAGAACAATAAGTTCATAAGTTGTGATGATGAGAAGTGGGGGAGTTAATTAGTAGTTTTGCAAAAGACATCTGGACAGGGCTGGCACCGGTTCAGTCTAGAAAAACATGTGTTGTCAGTGCACAGGAATCAGAAGCTGAGTTCATACCTAGCAGATCAACAAGCATTTTGTCTGTTTTTGTATGGGCTTAAAAGGGATAACACTTAGGGAAATGTGCATGCATTGCAGAGATGTATTGCACATGGTTTTTGTTTTGCTTTTTTTCATTGTTTTGCCCTAACATGCACTCTAATGGTTAGGTTAGGTATAGGGTCGAGGTGATTAAGGTTTAAATTTAAGCTTAGGGTGTATGTTAAGGTGAGGAGATAGGTTAAATGTTAGGGTTAGTGATTCATTTTAAGGTTCATGGTGAAGATTTAAATTTAAAGACAAAGTTCACCCTTTCTAGAAAATAGTGTATGCAGTCAAGGGGTGCACTTACCCATTTAAGGAGGTAACAATACGCAGAGAGAAGCAAATGCCAGTAATGTTTCTGCAGTTGCAGCTTAATGCGAAGTGGGCTTGAGCAGTGAGAAGGGTGGGGATGATAAGATGACAACTGTACCTAGGTTACAGAGATTGTAGAGGAGGAAAGGAAGGAAGAGGCAACACATCAATGAAGCAAGAGGAGCGGTTTGCAGAAGAGTGGAGGGAGCAGCAACCAAAAATGTCCACTCCGCTCTACAGGAATCAGCAGTCTGGGCCATTTTTCATACATCTGCTACAGGCAGCGCTGCAATGGTTTTCAGCCTCCCTTTCCACCTCTCCCCCACTACACAAGAATCTTCATCTGCATCCCCTGCAAAATCTGTGGCCTCAAGCAATAGTGATGGAAGTTTTACAAGGGGTTTGAGAGGCTTACCTTTCAGTACATCAAGTGGGAAAGAGGGTCAGCACAGGATAATGAAGATTAGGGCCAAGCAACCTCCCTGTAGGTCTCCTAGCCCCATCCCACCATCTTCAGCTGCATATTTGACTAGGTATCTCTTCCCCAGCAACTGGAACATAAAAAATATATATTTTCCCAGTCACCCCTATGCTCAGTGTCCCAATGTCAGCTTGGCAAAATCGTTGGCTTTACAGCTGCTTCCATTCCACCTGATGGACTCTGCCCTCTTCTGTGACTTTGTACCCCGTCGTCCACCAGCATGTGAAAGCTAAAATTTCTGTGGGGGGGGGATTCACATCAGTGGCTCCCCATTCAGGACATGTGAACCATTTTATCACCATGAAGAGGAAAAGAGAATGGTGAGCCATGATCAAGGTGGCGATCAGTCACATAATCTCTCTGGTGTTCCTACACTGCTGGAGAAAGCACTGGATGGTGTAATACAGGGGTCTCCAAACTATGACCCTCCAGTTGTTGAGGAACTACAATTCCCATCATGCCTAGTCATGCCTGTGAATGTCAGAGTTTTACAATGCCTCATGGGACATGTAGTTCCGCAGCAGCTGGAGGGTCACAGTTTGGAGATCCCTGGTAATAGATTGAGCACTGGAGGCATAGCAGCAAGAGGGAGATGGGAACTTCATGGTGTCCCTGGGCCCACTTTATCCTGACTTCATCCCTATAGGAAACCACCAGGCACTGGAGGAGCATAGGGAGGAGTAGGGTGTCAGCGGTAAAGAAGAAGAGGACATGGGACAGACTTCTGTAGGCATGTTTCACCCTCCTGAACTTCGGGAGTTGTATATGCGTGAGATAGCTGAAGGCATAGTTGTCCTCAGTGACACCAATTCCTCTGCAGCCTAAAATTAATGACAGATGAGCTCATTCATGCTGCAGTGCCTGTGCAAGGACCCCAAGACCATCAAGAAAAGGGACCATTAATGGCTGGCCAGCCTTTCCACATTGTAATTGGGATATGCCAGAGCTTAGTCTGCCATTACAGAGGGAGCAAAAACTGCCCCATCTGGATATGGTACTGCATGTATTGTAGGTGGGGTGGTTGGTCGTCACATCCTCCATGTTTCCCACCTCGTTGGGTGCCCAGCAAGGGTCAAATGAGAGGCCTACCATGGGGTGGGTCCTTACGGGCTACGCTAGGCATTTTGGATAACGTCATTGTCTTACACAGGGGAGTAACTTTACTCGAACAGCTAACTGATCTCTAATAAACTCTTTAGATGTTACTGTACATCACTAGGGATGAGCTCGATGAACAGCGAATATTATGTGGCGTTCGCAGGAAATTTGAGCATCATGGAATGCCCCATAGTGCACTGGGAGATCGCAGTGCATTGATGTCTGATGATTGGCCAAAGCATGCACCTGACCTGCATGCTTTGGCCAATCACAGCGCGCTCTGCTTCGAGAGCCAAAATTAGCCGAAGGCAGGGTGCCTTTGGCCAATCATGGCTCAGGGGGACTAAGTCCACGCCCCACACTATATAAGGCTTCTTACATAGCGGCCGTGTATAGTGTGAGTGTGGATGGAGATACATTGAGCTAGATTAGGCAGGCAGGTTAGTTAGTTTGTGGCAGTGTATTTAATATATATATATACATACACACACAATACTTAATATATATATATACACACACACACAGTCTAGTATATACATACAGTATATATACTCTGCATTTAGTGTAGACTAGATATTCAGTGTAGACTCTATATTCAGTCAGTGCAGGCAGTGTAGTATATATAACACAGTGTATTGAAGTGGTTAACCGCTTGCCGACCAGCCGCAGTCATTATACGGCGGCAGTTCGGCATGATCCCACTAACCGTCGTAGCTATACGTCAACTTGCGGGATCGGGATATCAGGCACGCGCGCGCTGCTCAGCGGGGGTGCCAATGCTCATGGCTCACGGTCGCGATGACCGCCAGCCACGAGCGATCGCGAGCACCAGGAACAGAACACGGAAGTGTGTGTGTAAACACACAAATCCGTGATTTGTTCTGAGAGCAATGACAGATCGTGTGTACCTATTAGCTAGGAACCACAATCCATCACTTCCTGTAGTCAGTCCCCTCCCCCTTCAGTTAGAATCACCTCCCAGGGAACACAGTTAACCCCTTGATCGCCCCTAGTGTTAACCCCTTCACTGCCAGTGAAATTTTTGCAGTACTCAATGCATTTTTATAGCACTGATTGCTGTAAAAATGCCAATGGTCCCAAAAATGTGTCAAAATTGTCCGATGTGTCCGCCATAATGTCGCAGTCACGACAAAAATCGCAGATCGCCGCCATTACTAGTAATAAAAAAATAATAATAAAAATGCTATAAATCTATCCCCTATTTTGTAGACGCTATAACTTTTGCGCAAACCAATCAATATACGCTTATTGCGATTTTTTTTTAACAAAAATAAGTAGAAGAATATATATCGGCTTAAACTGAGAAAATATTAGCTTTTTTTAAAAAAAATGGGGATATTTATTATAGCAAAAAGTACAAAATATTGTTTTTTTTCAAAATTGTCGCTCTTTTTTTGTTTATAGCGCAAAAAAATAAAAAACGCAGAGGCGATAAAATACCACCAAAAGAAAGCTCTATTTGTGGGAAAAAAAAGGACGTCAATTTTGTTTGGGTACAGCATCGCACACCTGCGCAATTGTCAGTTAAAGCGCCTCAGTGCTGAATCGCAAAAAATGGCCCGGTCATTCAGCAGCCAAATCTTCCTGGGCTGAAGTGGTTAAGGGGAACCCCGTGCCAAATTTTTATTTTTAAATGGCGTGAGGGTCCCCTCGGGTACATTGTACCCCTACCCATTCACCAAAAAAAGTGTCAAAAAAGTATAAACGACAGGAGACAGTTTTTGACAATTTCTTTATTAAATAAAAAAAAAAAAAAGAAAGCATCCCGCGATGTCCATCCATCTTTAATCATGGCACCTGGACCCGAACAATAGAAGAAGAAAAAAAGCTCCACCTCAATGGGTCCCACCGACTGCTGTCTTGTCGCGGTGACAGCTGTTATATAGGCAAGGGCGGGTGACGTCACATGACATCGAGGGGGGAGGGGTCACCCATTTACATCACTGAGTGGCCCCGCCCTTGCCTATATAACAGCTGTCCAAGCCAAGAGACCGCAGTTGGCGGGACGCCTCCCATCAAGGCGGAGCTTTTTTTTCTTTCTATTCTTTCTATTTTTTCTATTTTTTGGGTTCGGGCGCCGTGATTGAAGATAGATGGACAATGCAGGACACTTCCATTTTTATTTTATTTTTTTAAATACAGGAATTGTCAAAAACTGTCTCCTGACGTTTTTTACTTTTTTTACACTTTGTTTTGGTGAATTCACATGGGGGCGTGGATCTGGGGACCCCCTTCTTAAAGGGGGCTTCCAGATGATGATAAGCCCTCCACCCACAGACCCCCACAACCATCGGGCAAGGGTTGTGGGGATGAGGCCCTTGTCCCCATCAACATGGGTACGAGGTGCTTTTGGGGGGACCCCAAAGCACTCTCCCCATGTTGAGGGCAAGCGGTCCGGTATGGTTCTTTCCTGGCCTGCCATGGCTGCTTGCTCAGATAATTATCTGGTATGAATTTTGGGGGGGCCCCACGCCATTTTTTTTTTGGCATGGAGTTCCCCTTAAAATCCATACCAGATCCGAAGGGCCTGGTATGGATTTTGGGGGGGGGGGCACGCTGTTTTTTTTTTACATGTTGGCGTGGAGTTCCCCTTAGAATCCATACCAGACCCTGGTATGGACTGGGTGGAATAGGGAACCCACGTTGATTTCTTCATTGATTCTTATCTATATTGCCAGGATTCGGCAATACATTACAGCCGCAAGCAATTTTAAATGACATTTTTTCCTTTAAAAATGTAATTTTGCTGTGGCACATGAGAAAGATGCGCCACCTTTCAGGCAGACTAAGGGGACCCTCCAGACATGATATTTAAAGGAATATTTAATTTTTATTGTTTCACTTTAAGCATTTTTAAAACCACTGTTCCTCAAAAACGGCCGCTTTAAAAACTTTTTTTGCATTGATACATGTCCCCTGGGGCAGTACCCGAGTCCCCAAACACTTTTTATGGCAATAACTTGCACATAAGCCTTTAAAATGACACTTTAGATTCTTCATGTTCGTGTCCCATAGACTTTAACGGTTTTCGCATGTTCGCACATGAACCAGAGGGTGTTAGGCTCATCCCTATACATCACTACAGTCATGGTGCATTTAGGAGGAACATGCAAAGCTCTTGCTCTCTCCACCAGCTTATGTAGTCCTGACGTGCACCTAGCGCTGACTCCATGTGTTCACTTCACTTAACTCTTTCATACCTGTGTACAGGACAAGGGCACCTGTGGTGCAGATCTATTTCTGTTGCTATGTGAGATTGATCGGTGCTGAGAGTGCCAACATCTCCCTTGCTGCAGAAGGCTACCTCACCTGTCACATGTACACACTTATGACAGGCTTTGCTACCCCTGGTATCTACTGTATCTTCACACTGTATGAATTCCTGTACCATTATCCTTATACCCCGTGTTATATATGTGTTTAGTGACCCGAGCTGTAACTGTATGTGCTGGTTACTTCCAAAAATAGTTCCAAAATAGAGTGCAGTCATTTCCCTAACATTCCTAGTACCTAACTCAGGCTTGTGGCTGCCCAGCATACCTACATAGGAAAAAGTACATAACTGGTTGAGTCCAGGGATAGCATCGAACTCTGACCTCAGCATGGCACTGAAAATGCAGACTCCGCCAACGGCGAAAAGGAAAGGGCCAAAACAGAACAGACCAGAACTGAGTAGGGCCTCTATCTTTTTTTATAGCTCACAGGACCAGGTGGGTCAGACCCAAGAAAACCTGCCAAGAAAAAACCTAGGAAACAAAACTAACTCTAACCTTTCCAACTGGGGCAGCATTAACCACTACCCAGATAGCAAGCAATAGAGCTGCAAGTTTGAAAATGACTTGCTAAGCTATTGCTAGACATGCCAGGCTTCACAAGTTTGTTGCAAAAATGCAGCAAGTCATTTCATGACTCCAGATCAACTTTCATTGCAAGCATTCTGCAAATCTGCTGCAAGTTCTGGTTCAGTTGTGTTGTGCAATAGTCATCTCACCACAGAGGTCAGTGTGACTTGCAGAGCTCTTGCTGTCGACTCACCAGTGCAACTTTGCTCTTGCTAGAGACTTGCCATGTAAATTTGCTACAAATTGAAAAAGTGTCAACTAGAACTTCATTAGATTCAAGTGCTCTGCAAGTGTACAACTTGCCAGTGAAAATGCGCAGCAAGTTAGGAAGACTTATGCCCTGTACACACGATCGGACATTGATCGGACATTCCGACAACAAAATCCATGGATTTTTTCCGACAGACATATGCTCAAACTTGTCTTGCATACACACGGTCGCACAAAGTTGACAGAAAATCCAATCGTTCTGAACGCAATGACATAAAACACGTACGTCGGGACTAAAAACGGGGCAGTAGCCAATAGCTTTCGTCTCTTAATTTATTCTGAGCATGCGTGGCACTTTGTGCGTCGGATTTGTGTACACAGGATCGGAAATTCAACCGATCGGATTTTGTTGTTGGAAAATTTTATAGCCTGCTCTTAAACTTTGTGTGTTGGAAATTCCAACGGAAAAAGTCCGATGGAGCCCACACATGATCGGAATTTCCGACAACACAATCCGATCGCACTTTTTCCGTCGGAAAATTCGACCGTGTGTACAGGGCATATCAATTCAACACTGCCACAAATTTGTGGCAAGTTATCCTTGCTATCCGGGTAACTGCCTACGCACCTCCCCCCTAAAACACAAGCCGTTCCGGCTGCATAACACATCCCAACATCTTACATTTACAGGGAATCACACCATTTAGCAGACCAGGGCAACAGTAACTTCGGTTAACTTTGGCAGGTGAACAGTGTAACTGTAAACTGGCAATACCAAAATAGCCTTGCAGTTCTTAAATATAAAAGTCAAGATCTGGCAAAGATACGGGTTCTTTTGTGACAGAGTGGGTACCCCGAATCCTATGGATAACCTTGAAGTATCCATCAGGTTTGACAATCTCAATACGGTCCATGTAGATGCGCCTTCCCGTGTTGTAAAATTTGTACAGACGGTGGAAGTCCGCCTCGATGTATTAATTTTGTTGCCTAAAGGTTCTCCAGTGCTCGGGAACATTAAGCTTCTTCCAAACAGCTTTGCTGTATAACTTGGGCCTCTTATCCTCCAGCTGTAGAAACAACTGTTCAGGACTGCCATATGTCCACATGACATAGCGTTTCATGTAACGTTGGAGCTGGGCTAGCATGAAAGTGCACAGTTTGCAAGACCATCTCATAGGCTCCTTTCACACTGAGGTGCTTTACAGGCGCTACAGCGGTGCGCTTGCAGGACGGTGCAAAAAGTCTTGCAAGCCGCATCTTTGGAGCGCTGTAGTTCGCCCCTTCCCATTGAAAACAATGGGGCAGCATCGCTAAACCGCCGGCATAGTGCCTCTGCAGTGGCACTATGGGGGCAGTTTTAACCCTTTTTTGGCTGCTAGCAGGGGTTAAAACTGCCCCACTAGCAGCAGATTAGCACCGCTAAAACAAGGGTAAAGCGGCGCGAAAAATAGCGCCGCTTTACTGCCGGTGTCCACCCGCCCCAGTGTGAAAGTAGCTTAATTCAATAAATGAAGGCTCTTGATGTCTGGCAGCAGGAAGTCCAGAGGGGTGGATACGGCATTGGTGGTCCCTGGTTCCAAGGGGATGGTAGCTCGTAGAACAGGAGCTCACGGGAACTCCATTCTTCATTCCAAAAGGATGTTTAGGCTTTAGAACCACTTAATGCATCCTCTGCATTAATGTAAAAAAGCTTCTGTGTGCAGCAGTGGCTCTCCCTCCTCACAGGGCAGATTGATAGCAGCAGGAGCCATTGGTTCTTTCTGCTGTCAATCAAATCTTTTGGCAAGGGAGTAGGGGAGGCCAAGTCGCGGTGTCTGTGTCTATGGACACAGGCAGCGCGGCTTTGGTTCAAACCCCAGGTGGCACACCAAAAAAGAGGAGTTGTCAGAAGTGCCAGCAGGGGACCCTAGAAGAGAAGGATTGGGACTGCTCTGTGCAAAATTATTCCACAGATCAGGTAAGTATAGTATGTTTATTATTTTTTTTAATTACCTTCTACAATGGCTTTAAATGTATTTTCTTCCTCCAAAGCTACAAAAAATTATAGAAATAGTACATATGCCACGTGTGGCGTATTACTTCTATTGTAATCTGAAAAATACACATTTTACTTTTTTGGAACTTTTAAGCTAACTGGGAATGTGATTTAGACAATCAGGTCTAAACGCAGTTGCAAATATATGACATATTCTGCGCGTAGCATAAAACTTCTATTGTAATCTGAAAATATAAACTAAACTAAATTCAATGTTTTTCCTTCAACGTGAAATGGGGATGTGGTTTAGGCAGAGAGACCTACAATATGTTGAAGAAATACTACATATGTAATGCATAGCACATTACTTCTATTTTAATCAGAAACATACAAATGTTAATTTTTTTTATTTTTTTTGACTGCTGTCTCTGAAATAATATGCTCTAATTTTATGTCCTGGCAAAAAAATCTTCTTCTCACAGTGCTTCCTAATCAAACTGCTTACATACTCTCCAGCCACTGTGCTATATGCCTGGCTATTGTCTCTAAAATATGGCACTGGCATTTTTATTTCAGCGCAACAACTGCCTGGAATTGTGGGATTGTGGTTTTTAAGCGTTTTTGTTTTCTGTTGACATTTTAATAAACTTTGTAAACAATCTAGAATTGTACTGCACTAAAAGAAGATCATAAGCTATTGTATAAAACATGTTTTGCCATTGTTTGGCACTTAATATGGAGCCCAGAGCTTTTTTTTTCAACGTGCAAACCTCCTGATAGCTCTTAGATCTGTAGTATCTGCTATTTCCAACACTGAATCGTGGCCTATCATTGCTTAATTAAAAAACAATCAGATGTTGCAGCAAAAACCTAATAAATGAATCAGTATCTAATAATCAGAAAATCTATATCAGTTAAAGAAGAACTCCGGGGAAAAACATTTTCACCCATGCAGTTCAGGCACAGTCCCACTGCATGGGAGAAAAAGAAACTTCTTTAACTGATATTGATATTCTAGTTATTAGAATCAGATTAATTTATTAGGTAGTTTTTGCTGCAACACTTGATTGTTGGGTTAACTGCTTGTTTTGTCCAGGGGCGCACTGAAAGGCTATACATACCCGATCATTCGATCCTCTAGAAAACGGCGCTCCAATACATCCAGCAATGGACTGTTCCTGCCTTCCTCACTTCCAGAGCTGATCTATGGGCATGATGATGTCAGGAACAGTCCATGTACAAGACAGCTAGCATGCAGGGGGGGAGGGGGTTCTTCTTTAAAGTAGCAGGAGTATGTGAGTTGCCTGAGATTCAAAGGAAGCAAGCGGTCAGGCAAAATGTTGTCTGATTTGAGGAGCATTCAGGAAATGTTGAACTTGAAAGAATATTTATTATGGTATTAAACTATTCAAGTGTTGTTTATTCAGTGTTTGAGCTTACCATTAGTGAAGAATGTCCTGGCTCTAAGGTTGAAGTCAAGATATCTACCAGTATTAAATATCTTAGTCTGGCCAGGGTATTTCTAAAAAACTATATTCTTACTTTTTTCTTGTGGCCAAAATTATATTTTCCAGGTCTTGGAATTCATCATCAATTAGTTTTGAATCAATTACTCCAAATTGAGCTGCATAATAATGAATGATAATTTCACAGCTCTTTTTAATGATGAATTAGAGGGCTTCTAGGAGGTCGGGAATCCTTGGCGTAACTATACATCCATTCGGCACAGCCACCATATATTTACATTTTTAACTTACAGAATATACCCTACTATTCTTTTTCTCGTCTCATTGTTTCTTCTTTTTTTGTTCTATTCATTTTTAATGACAAGATTACAAACCTTTGTCATACTTATGTGAAATTGTCTATTTTACTGTGACTTGTAAAAATTGTTTTTAATGTTCTTCAACTTCAATAAAAAATTATTGAAATAGAGTAGCTCAATACAGAAATGGAGACAGCTGGCAACACTGTGATCCTTTAAGAAATACTTTATTGTTTACATCAGAGTGACAGTAAAATGATAGCGCTGACGTGTTTCGGCAAGGAGCCTTAGTCGTAGCTAGTTTAAAACAAAAACAGATGCGGCGCAGGAGTTGTGCCTGGGCACACTCTAATCACTCTGTGTTGTGTCGATTCCCCCTACTGCCCGGGCTTCCCCCCCATGTTGCCTTCTCCCCCACTGCAGTACTGCTGGCTTCCCTTCTCTCCCCCCCCAGCTTCTGTAGGGGATATTTCAGTATGGAGAGCAGGGGAAGGGGCTAATTAATATGTCATTTACCGACCCCTTCCTTTTCTAAATGATCACAGTGAACACACTTACTCACTGTGTTCAATCATAACTGAAGCATAGTAAACTGTGTTTACTTTGCTTCCGTTTGTGAATATAGGAATAGGAAGCCGCTCTGCAGGGTGCACTTTCCATTCATTCACTGTCCAGTGCAGCTGACTCTGCAGAGAAAGGCATGTGTGTTTGAGCTTCGGGGTGCACACCCTAATGCAATAGGCATGAGTAGCTCCTATTATTGGAGGGGGGGGGGATTGCAGACAGAGGCAAGCTTTGTTTCTCTATCCAGGGACTGGATACAATTTGAACAAATTTAAAGATTCATACTACAGTATGTGGGTCCATTCCTTGTAGTCTTTGTGGATGTTCCAGTCTATAATTCTGGTGTGGTGGCATACCCAATAAAAAAAAATGTTTATATCAGTATAGCCAATGTCTTCTATGTTATTAGGGGCAGTTAGTTTGGCTATGTTTTCTCTATTTGGCTTATTTTTCCACCATAGTTTGCAGAACACTGCTTGGACTGTGGAAAAACATGCATTGGGAAAGTGAGTGGGAATTGTTTAAAACAAGTAGAGATACCTCAGTAGTGCATTATTTTCTGCCAACCATAAAAAGACGTGTATGTTTCGTTATGCCGCGTACACACGGTCGGACTTTTTGACAACAAAGGTCCGATGGTCTTTCCGACGGACTTTTGACGAAGTTACGACGGACTTTCGATGGCCTAAACACGATCACACCAAAGTCTGATGGATTCGTACGTGATGACGTACGACCGGACTAAAATAAGGAAGTTGATAGCCAGTAGCCATAAGCTGCCCTAGCGTTGGTTTTTGTCCGTCGGACTAGCATACAGACGAGTGGATTTTTCAACCAGACTCGAGTCCCTCAGAAACATTTGAAGCATGCTCCAAATCTAAAGTCAGATTTTCGACCGAAAAAATCCGCTGCAGTTCCGATGAAGCCCACACACGGTCGAATTGTCAGCCGGACTCGGTCCGTCGGACCAGTCCGGTCGAAAAGTCCACTCGTGTGTACGCGGCTTTAGACATACTTGAGGATGTGAAAATAATTTATAGTAGGTAGAGATGTGATAGGTTGGTGGGGAGTTTAAAACTCAAGCACATACAGTAAAGGCTTTAGGGAGAAGGTGAAGTTTTCTTTTTATATTATATACCTCCTTTTGTTGAATAGGGTGTGCCAAGTCGTCTGCTGTTTGTTCAGGACATTTTCTGGGGTTGTATTATGAGAGTAATGGGCGCATTGGGAAGCAGTGGAGGCTAGGGTGTACAAGGCTTTATAGTATGGGTGCTATAATGCGAAGCAATTTGTGCATCTCTACTGAGTTGTGCTGCTGTTTTAGTCCTAAGGCTTTGCACCAGCATTTGCCACCTTTTTACACTATGTTCAATGACTAATGTGATCTGCAGAGTAAACTTTTTAGATTCTCTAATTTCTGAGTTCCAGAAAATCCTTTTATGCTTGGGTGAGTTCATGTAAGTGTGAGTCCAGGAGCGGTTTTCTGTGTAGACTCCTGAGGTCTGCAATTCGACAAGCGATGAGCATTTGTGAGTAATCTTTCATTCATGCCTGTAGCTTTAGGAATTCACCCCTAATCACACACTATGGGGCTTCAAACAGGGTCATAGGTGAAGTGTTTGGGGTATCATTGAGAGTAAAGTATTCAACTAAATTATGTGGGTTAGATGGTCAAAATCATTAGGAATGGAGGGGTTTAGCCTTCAGAATGTAGAACTGTGCTGGAGAGAGGGCCAGAGACAAAGTGATCAGTGCAGGGTCTGAAATGCCCATATTTTATATTGTGGCATTGCCTACATTAGGTTGACCTAGCTGGGTCAGGAAAAATAGTGAAGCTTTGAGTATCTGTTATCTGTTATGTGTAGTCATAGGTAAATATCCAGGTGTTGTGTAAAGATTGGTCAGTGAGGAAGTCCCTGGGGAGGTATCCAACATGGGGGTTAGTGGGACATTGAAATCTCTCCCCATTATTAAGATACTGGATGCAAACTACTGGATGAAGAAGGCCTGTTTCACATTGGGGCAAAAGATATTCAACACTAGAGTTTGTCCCTAAGCTTACTTTCAAGAAAAAGGAATGTTTCCTCAGAATCTGCCAGAATTCCTCTTTTAGGAAAAATGGGATGATTTCACAAACAAGATGGAGACCTCTTTGGATTAATGTATAGGGTGTGGGGTGTGATAAACTGTCCGTAATCTGTGGTTGGTTAGTTTGAAGATTGCATCTTATTTAAAATAAGTTTCTTGAATAAAGGCAATCATGTTTGTATATTTCTAGAAGGAGTTGTGATGTCTTTTGGGATATTAAAGCAGAACTTCAGTAATTTTTTCAACTTTCCATCTAATTGACCTTCTGCCCTTGTTTTAACTTAGGATAGTTAAACATTTTTTGTCTGCCAGTAAATACCTTATACAGACGACTTCTGGTTTCTTGTCTGGTCATTAGCCTAGGCTTATGACATCATGCACAGCTCTCCCTCACTCTCCTGAGAGTTTTCCAGGAAGGGAGGGGGGATAAGTCATAAGAGGGCCAATCAAATCTGCAGGGCTGCAGAGCTGTAGGTGTGCCTCTGTGTAAATCCAGGAAGTGAACAGGCAGCAGCTTCAGCTGCCCACAGTTAAAATGGATGCAGCCAGACTTAGTGCGGGGAGATTTCTGCAGCATATTTGGCAAGTACAGAATCACAGTATATATAAAATAATATGCAAAGTAGTTGGAGGGAAGCTTCAAAATGGCAAAGATGTTTTTATTACAAATTATGTGAGCAGACTGCAGTTCCTCTTTAAGGTCTCTGACATTGATGAAAACCAATTTGCCTGTTGAAGTATGGAGATGTGGTTGAGCATTTTGTGATGTATAACAGTTTACATATAGAAGTTTATTAATAGCCAATGACCATTTTGGGGGAATAAGGTTCTGACCCCTTTCCATAAGGAGAATTTATATTGTGACTAGAGTAGGGAAGCTGAGGCTGCAAGCATGGAAGTTGAAGACTGTGTCCTCAATCTCCTTCTTCTGTCTCAAAAGTGAGGTATCAGGGGTCTGTTTATACTCCTGGTATTTCACTAAATACCCCAAACAGGGCTGCTAAAAAAACTGTAAAAAATAATAAAAAATACAGTTTTAAAAATAAAATAAAATGCTAAACAAAATCATAAAAAAATAAAATAGCAAAGAATTAAATTACTGACCACACCCACTGCCCTGCTGACACCATCCACTACACTACTATACCCAATCTCTGCTCTATTGACAAAGTCCACTGCTTTACTGACTGACAGTTTTCACTGCCCTACTGACATATCCACTGCTTTACTGACACCCGCCACTACCCTCCTGACATGTCCACTGCTTTACTGACACCGTCCACTGCCCTACTGACATCGTCCCCCTCTCTACTGGCACTGCCCCCTGCCCCACTGGCACCGTTCACTGCCCTACTGGCACTGTACACACAGTGTTCACTGCCCTACTAATATGTCCACTGCTTTACTGACACTGTGCCCCCTCCCTATAGACACTGTGAACAATGTCCACTTTTAAGGCTAATTTTTTATTTTTACAGTGACATTTGTTTAATTATATTTTTGCTTACTATTTAATTATCCTTTGCTAGTTAATTACTTAAAAGAAGGGGGCACTGAACCCCACTGATCTTTTGTTGTTCAGATAAATATCCACTTCTCAAAGAGTGCATATCCCTGCTTTAAGTTATTTAAAAGAATTGGGGAGGTATGTCAAATTTTTGGACAGTTTCTCCTAAATCTTCTGGATTACACTCTCATTATGTAAATAAAGATTTGAAATAAATCTTTAGCCACTGGAAGTAACTTGGCGCATTGTAGAAGTATCTTGGCACATGGTGGAAGCAGCGGACAGTAGTGGGGTGCCCCAGATCAACTTTTTCATTAGGGTCCACAAGCTTCAAGCTACGCCTCTGGTCTATGAAAACAGCTCACAATTAAATGCCCCACCACAGTCATCTTGCCCAATTTTATGAGCAATTTAATTAACCTACCAATAAGTTTTTGGTCGGAAACCCATACAAACATGAGGAGAACATGCTAACAGAGATAGCATGTAGGCAGGTCGGCCTGCAGGTAGTTCCTGCAGCCCACGCAGGCTGGGGAAGGTGTTAAAACATTTTTGGTTCTGTTTTCCCGGGCTTTTGGTTTTGACGGGCCCCCCTGTGATATAACAAAGATTATGTGTGCAGGATGCACAGCGCTCCATGTTGTTATCCAGTGTTGGCCAGTGTCCGCAAGTCAGTGGTATCTGAAAACAAAACTATGCTTGAGGTGGATGGATGGTTGAGTCGTTAACCCTCCTGTGGTGGACCTGAGATAGATCCCCTCATGCAGTAAGAAATAGAAATGGAAACAGAGCAATAGTGTTAATTGCAGGAAACAGAAGTAGAGCGCCTAACAAGCCTGCTAAGCAGGAGGGAGCCACTGCGTCCAGAGCCACAGCTGTCAACCTGCTAGGATGATGTCGAGAGTAGGCAGGAGTGGGCGAACACAATGCATTTCAGGGGCCCCACCCCCTTTGTCAAGCCTTGTTAGTCGCTCTGCTTCTATTGCTGTTGCATCTCTGGCTGCTTGTTGGATGGCTAATATTGTACTGTTCTGCCTCACGTTGACATGGCTGGTTACACAGATTTTTACAAGTAAGTGTGCGGCTTTTAAATAAAAGGTGGTGTTTCCTGCTATTAAAGCGGGGGTCCACCTATCTATCGTTTTTTTTTTTTTGGAGTTCATTCACAAACTTTTCTTCTCATGATTATCTACTCACATGTTCTGTGTAATAAGTCCGCTTGTGTCCGATTTCGTTGTAAAGAATAACTTAGAAAATTTACTGAAGGCGGTTTCCATCTTCATTGTGGGCATTTGAAGCCCACAAGCATGTATTTCCTGGATGCGGTAAATGCTCTGCTCCCAGCATTCACCGAGATGTTGTGATGACGCTGTTGTACAATGCATGCTGGGAAGCCTGAGACTAGCTCCCAGGGGACTGTGGGAGGTCTGGGAGAGGCTAGAAACACACCTACTCCCATGGGAGGAAAACCAGGAAGTGCAAAGAAGATTAGAAAAAAAAAAGGTAATTACGGCGATTTAAATTTTTTTCCACAGCATGTCAGCATCTAGGCAAGGAAGAGAATGCATAGAGATAATGTTCAAAATTTGGGTGGAACCCCGCTTTAACCCCAGCGCCAGGTTTCCATTTCTATTCCTCCTTTGATATAAAAGAGGGAGACCACTATAACCAGGGGCAGGGGAATAGAGCCGGGAGACATAGTGGAGAACGTCGTGCTGAGGATATGGAGGATATGGAAACCCACGTGTGAGCCCAAGGACGGTGCTGGAGATACCGGGAGCCACAGACAGCATCCAAGTCATGGACAATGCCTATATGGACTCTAACCTCATGGAGGTATGCCTGGGCCACTATGCTATTTTAGTTAGATTCAGGGACAGAACATTATTCATGATGTATTGCCAAGGTGCCATTCAACAGTAAAAGTTGCATTAACCTCCCTAAGACTGGTTTGAAGTTATTTAACAGCTTTAAGACCAGCCGCCGCAGTTGTACTGCGGCAGGTTGGCTCTCTTGGGTGAATCGCCGTCATTGTATGTTGGTCGCTTTAAGAGCTCTAGGGGGTGCGCGCGACGCCAGAGCCAATGTGCGTGGCTGGCGGCCGCGATGTCCTCCGGCCACCTGAAATTGCTCCACAGAGAACCAGAATGGGGATCTGTCAATGTAAACAGACAGATCCCTGTTCTGACAGGGGAGGAGAGACAGATCTGCTGTTCCTAATGATTAGGAACAGTGATCTCTCTCCTCCTCCAGTCAGTTCCATCCCGCCACAGTTAGAAACACCTCCCAGAGAACACATTTAACCACTTGATCGCCCCCTAGTGTTAACCCCTTCCCTGCCAGTGACTTTTACTAAGTAATCAGTGCACTTTTTTAGCACTGATGGCTGTATAAATGTCAATGGTCCCAATAATGTGTCAAAAGTGTCCGATCTGTCCACCGCAATGTCACAGTCCCGCTAAAAATCACAGATCGCCGCCATTACTAGTAAAAAAATAATAATAATAAAAATGCCATAAATCTATCCCTTATTTGTAGACGCTATAACTTTTGCGCAAACCAATCAATATACGCTTATTTTTTATACCAAAATATGTAGAAGAATACATATTGGGCTAAACTGATGAAGAAATTTGTTTTTTGGGTTTTTTTTGTTTTTTGGGGGGGGGGGATATTTATTATAGCAAAAAGTAAAAAATTGATTTTATTGTTTTGGGGGTTTTTTTCAGAATTGTGGCTCTTTTTTTGTTTATAGTGCAAAAAAATAAAAACCGCAGAGGTGATCAAATACCACAAAAAGAAAGCTCTATTTGTGGAAAAAAAAGGACATCAATTTTGTTTGAGTACAACGTCGCACTTGTCAGTCAAAACGATGCAGTGCCGTATCGCAATAAAATGGCCTGTTCATTAAGGGGGGAAATCCTTTCAGTCCTTAAGTGGTTAAAGGGATGCATGCTGGTTCTGGCGTATTCCAAAAGAACCTGGGTCTGTAAGTGTAAAATTAAAAGGTCTGCTGGAAGAGCCAACAGGTAATAAAACTATGTTACAAGAGGAACTCTGTACTTTAGAAAGCCAAAAACAGCTGCGGTAATGCTGTTAACAGATTGCATCATATTCATATTTTTTACTTTGCCCATACCTTGCCCATTTTAATCAAGGCCTCTAATTGTTCAAGCAGAAACTTTCCAACATCAGAAACACTGTTACATGTCATCTTAGTCTTCACCGTGGCCAGCTGGAGTAACTTAACTGATCTGCAAAGTCCGTCACCATGTGTACCTTATGTCATGGGTCAGTTACGAGTAATTCAATCTTTCCCTGCTTGCATTTATATGATTTATAAGAGTTTTTCATCAACGGCCACTGGTCTATTTTTAGATAGACACTTACACAACACTTTCACATTAATTGAGAAACAAGAAACTTCATGTAGGTAATTCCTTGTTTTCATTTGAGAATCTCAGTACGGAAGCACAAAATCTCAGTAATTTACAATGTTATGAAAATACAGTTAAAGTAACAAAGTATTTTACCTATGCATATAAAGAAGATCTCTTGTATTTAAATTGGAGGCTTATTAGTACTTATTTTTTAAGCTTGTATGCATTAGAACCTATTGTTCATGCAGTTATTGTAGCTATCGAGAAGATTACTTCTGAATATTGAATGATCACATTACCTGAGAGGCCAAGCTGTTCCACTGAAATACGAAAACGTGTATGTTCTCTTGTCTTTTTAAAATCCAAGATAAGGGGTATAAAATGTCATGGCTTCTTCAGCCGTCTCAAAGCGAGGACTGCTTGTTGCAACATTCATGTCATCTGCTTTCCAAATTAAAATTTAGTGGTATATAGGAAAATTTTAATTAACACTGAAGAGATAGATGGAGATACAGAACATTAAATATGTTATACAAGAAGATGACCTTGACATTTTCATCTCCAAGGTGGATCCAGTCTTGGCCTAAGAATAACCACAATATAGTACATTAATATATATATATATATATATATATATATATATATATATATATATATATATATATATACACACAGTATCTAGCAAAAGTGAGTACACCCCTTCCATTTTTGTGAATATTTTATTATATCTTTTCATGTGACAACACTGAAGAAATTACACTTTGCTACAATGTAAAGTAGTGAGTGTACAGCTTGTTTAACAGTGTAAATTTGCTGTCCCCTCAAAATACACACAGCCATCAATGTCTAAACTGCTGGCAATAAAAGTGAGTACACCCCTAAGTGAAAATGTACAAATTGGGCCCAATGTGTCAATATTTTGTGTGGCCACCATTATTTTCCAGCACTGCCTTAATCCTCTTGGGCATTGAGTTCATCAGAGCTTCACAGATTACCACTGGAGTCCTCTTCCACTCCTCTATGATGATATCATGGAGCCGGTGGATGGTAGAGACCTTGCGCTCCTCCACCTTCAGTTTGAGGATGCCACACAGATGCTCAATAGGGTTTAGGTCTGGAGAGATGCTTGGCCAGTCCAAAACCTTTACCTTCAGCTTCCTTAGCAAGGCAGTGGTCATCTTGGAGGTGTGTTTGGGGTCGTTATCATGTTGGAATATTGCCCTGCGGCCCAGTCTCCGTAGGAAAGGGATCGTGCTCTGCTTTACTATGTCACAGTACATGTTGGCATTCATGGTTCCCTCAACGAATGGAAGCTCCCCAGTGGCGGCAGCACTCATGCAGCCCCATACCATGACACTCCCACCACCATGCTTGACTGTAGGCAAGAAACACTTGTCTTTGTACTCCTCACCTGGTTGCCACCACACACGCTTGACACTATCTGAACCAAATAAGTTTATCTTGGTCTCATCAAGTTCCAGTAATCCATGTCCTTAGTCTGCTTGTCTTCAGCAAACTGTTTGCAGCCTTTCTTGTGCATCATCTTTAGAAGAGGCTTCCTTCTGGGACGACAGCCATGCAAACCAATTTGATGCAGTGCGCGATGTATGGTCTGAGCACTGGCAGGCTGACCCCCCCACTCCTTCAACCTCTGCAGCAATGCTGGCACCATTCATACATCTATTTTCCAAAGACAACCTCTGAATATGACACTGAGCACGTGCACTCAACTTCTTTGGTCGACGATGGCGAGGCCTGTTCTGAGTGACCTAGGGTCTTGGCAATCTTCTTATAGCCTAAGCCATCTTTATGTAGAGAAGCAATTTTTTTT
The DNA here is from genome assembly GCA_037952925.1 of Lithobates clamitans. Lineage (NCBI taxonomy): Eukaryota > Metazoa > Chordata > Amphibia > Anura > Ranidae > Lithobates > Lithobates clamitans. Next base: position 1,522,328 of record JBBGZY010000661.1, read on the forward strand.
CAGATCCTCAGAGAGTTCTTTGCCATGAGGTGCCATGTTGAACTTCCAGTGACCAGTATGTGAGAGTGAGAGCGATAACACCAAATTTAACATACCTGCTCCCCATTCACACCTGAAACCTTGTAACACTAACGAGCCACATGACACCGGGGAGGGAAAATGGCTAATTGGGCCTAATTTGGACATTTTCACTTAAGGGTGTACTCACATTTGTTGCCAGCGGTTTAGACATTAATGGCTGTGTGTTGAGTTATTTTGAGGGGACAGCAGATTTACACTGTTATACAAGCTGTACACTCACTACTTTACATTGCAGCAACGTGTAATTTCTTCAGTGTTGTCACATTAAAAGATATAATAAAATATTTACAAAAATGTAAGGGTTGTACTCACTTTTGTGAGATACTGTATATTACACTTTACTTATAGAATGTACCCACTCTAAGATGTGCCTGTACTCACCGTAAATTATTTCCTTACAGATTGTCTATGCCATGTGAACTGCTATCATTTAGATTAAGCCCTTCAAACTTACACATTAAGCACTACGTACCACAGTCACATTGCCATTTGATCTTTTGAAGGAGATTTCTTCCTGTAGGACAAGCGGACCCAATTTTACTGTACTGTAAATTCACCATGTCTGTCTACACTTCACTGTTGATATCTGCCAATAGGCCAAGTGTACTCTTCAGTTTTAGTTTTCTGCCATTACAGTACATTACAGTGTCCAGCAGTGTGCGTAGATGTGAATTTTGGTGCAATATAAGACTTAACCCAACCCTTCACTTGATTGTTCAGGATATTATCATTTACCTACACATTCTGTGACTATATAAAATGTGGAATTTGACTTTACAAAAGGAAGATCTTACACTGAAGACATGAAAAAAGTGTTTTATGATATTTTCTAAACTCAATATAAATGCATTTCTGAGTTGATTTAGCAAATTCAGGTTCACTATCGTTGGGCTACACAGCATTTAAGATACTGCCTAAAGTGGTTGTAAACCCTTATGCCATGTACACACAATCAGACTTCTCGTCGGAAAAAGATATGACGGCTTTTCCGACATGATTCCGCTCAAGTTTGCCTTGCATACACACGGTCAAGCAAAATTTTGCTGAACTTATGACCGTCAAGAACCTGGTGACGTACAACACTACGACGAGCGGAGAAAATGAAGTTCAATGCTTCTGAGCATGCGTTGGAATTTTGCACGTCGGAATTGCCACAGACGATCGCATTTTCGAATAGGAACTTTTTCCGACCGAAAAATAAAGAACATGCTCTCAATCTTTTTGCTGGCTGGAATTCGGCCGATGGAGCATACACACGGTCGCATTTTCCGACCAAAAGCTCTCATCGGTCTTTTGCGTACCGAAATTCCGATCGTGTGTACGCGGCATTACACACCACTTTTACATACAAGTAAGCCTATAATAAGGCTTACCTGTAGGTACTGGAAATATCTCCTAAACCTGCACGGTTTAGGAGATATTTACCATATACGCGTGCGCTGACGGCATGCGCACTGAAGAAAGGGCACGATCGTGGCGATTCTATAGGGCCCGTGCCATGACCGTTGGCTCCCACGCGCATGGGCGGGAGTGATGTCACCTGACCCCTGCCAGTCACAGAGCCTGAAGTCCACAGCTCTGAAAAGAAGAGGGGTGAAGATGGCCGCAGCCACCAGTGGGGACATCGCTGGCTTTGTATGCAGGTAAGTGCAACATAATGGGCTAGTATGCAATGCGTTTTCTAGCAGAAGCCTGAAGGCTTGCCAATATTGATGCCAATTCCCTCTACCTTGAATAAGGCCCCAGTTCCAGCTGAAGAAAAACAGTCCCAAAGCATGATGCTGTCACCACCATGCTTCACTATGGGTATGATGTTTTTTTTTGGTGATGTGCAGTGTTGTTTTTACGCTAAACATTTCTTTTGGAATTCTGGCCAAACATTTCAACCTTGGTTTCATCAGACCATAACTCACATGCTTTTGGGAGACTTCAGATGTGTTTTTGTAAAATTTAGCCGGGCTTGGATGACTTTCTTCGTAAGAAAAGGCTTCCGTCTTGCCACTCTACCCCATAGCCCAGACATATGAAGAATACAAGAGATTGTTGTCACATGTACCACACAGCCAGTACTTGCCAGATATTCCTGCAGCTCTTTTAATGTTGCTGTAGGCCTCTTGGCAGCCTTCCTGACCAGTTTTCTTCTCGTCCTTTCATCAATTTTGGAGGAAGTACAGTTCTTGGTAATGTCACTGTTGTGTCATATTTTCTCCACTTGAAGATGACTGTCTTCACTGTGTTTCATAGTATTTCTGGTGTTCCATGGCTTCCTTGGCTTTTGCGGTAGGATGCGACCAAGAAAATGTCAGGAAAGACCGTCTAGAACAGCTGAACTTTATTTGGGGTTAATCAGAGGTACCTTACATTATGGCAGATGTGTACGGACTCCTATTTAACATGAGTCTGAATGTGATTGCTTAATTCTGAACACAGCTACATCCCCAGTTATAAGAGGGTGTGCACACTTATGCAACCAGATTATTTTATTTTTTTATTTTTACTTCCCCCCCACTAAAAGATTTCAGGTTGCTTTTCAATTGAGTTGTACAGAGTAGATCACATTAAAGGTGCAAAAAGTACTGAAAGGATTTATCTTTGTCTCATTTTTTTACATCACAGAAACCTGACATTTTAACAGGGGTGTGTAGACTTTTTATATCCACTGTATATTCTATTTAATATATGTATAATGAATGTTGTTCTTTTTCTTACCCTGTTGGCGCCAACAGCATTCAAATATGCGACTTCTCGGCGGGTGGGCCTTGGCGCAGAGCGGCCGCATATTTGTGTGCAACATTACAAAACCACCTGTGGCAAGAGTGAGCCCCCTGCGTGCTCCCAGCACAGTTACCGGCAGCTAATGGGAAGCTTGCGATCGGGAGCTTTCCGATCGTGTGACCGTGGTCACATGATCACAGACCCTGCCCCGCCTTCCAGCATCTGAAAACCCGTAAATGGCCAGGAGCGCCAGCACCAAAGGATTAAAGAATATGTCAGCCTTGAATTTCATATTCCTGATATCTGCCTGCTGTACCATGTATTTGTATGAAAAAGTCTCCTCTTTTTATTTCTTCCTTTTGTGTGAATTCCCTGGTGTTCCTGACAGTCACTCTGCTTTCCTATTAAAAACTTACCACACTTATGCCCCATACACACGGTCGGATTTTCCAATGGAAAATGTGTGATAGGACCTTGTTGTCGGAAATTCCAACCGTGTGTAGGCTCCATCACACATTTTCCATCGGATTTTCCGACACACAAAGTTTGAGAGCAGGATATAAAATTTTCCAACAACAAAATCCGTTGTCGGAAATTCCGATCGCGTGTACACAAATCCGACGGACAAAGTGCCACGCATGCTCAGAATAAATAAAGAGATGAAAGCTATTGGCCACTGCCCCGTTTATAGTCCCGACGTACGTGTTTTACGTCACCGCGTTCAGAACGATCGGATTTTCTGACAACTTTGTGTGACCGTGTGTATGCAAGACAAGATTGAGCCAACATCTGTCGGAAAAAATCCTAGGATTTTGTTGTCGGGATGTACGAACAAAGTCCGACCGTGTGTACGGGGCATAAGTATTAGAGCACAGCGCGGTTAGTTCTCTAGCTATGCTGGGAACTCAGCCTGCTCTCCTTAATGATCAGAATTCTGCTGACACACCCCCCTGCACAGCTATTCACTGGGGAGTCCAGTGTGCTGCTACTTCTTCACCCCTAGCTCTCTAAAATCTTTAGGCAGCTGAGAACAGAGGTTATGTGATCACTTTTAAAAACAGGGGAAAAAACTGTATTTATAATGTTTTTATATGTATGCACAAATGTTTTGCCTTTCATTTCTATTTTAAACTGAATGGTTGTTTTACAAGGTGAGGGTTTACATATACTTTAAATATAATAACAGTGTTGCAGTCAGTATTTGATGTGCTTATTCACTCGTCCCTTTATTTTCTTCCAAATCTTTCCAAAAGGAAGAGGAAATCCCTCCTTACACATATGGCACTGCAACAGGTGTCCCCATTGGAAGATTTTTCTTCCCCACCTATTTTGGCTGCAGCTGTAAAATTTTGGATTTCCCACCTCTCTCTGTCCTGATGATGATAGCCACTGGTACAAATCTACATCTACTGTGGGGGCAGAGAAAGCAAAAAAAAGTAAAATGTTTTGGCTTTAGATACATATTATACAAGAATAAAACATACTAAACAAAAGCCTCTTAAATACTAAACTGTGCTTAATTACCGTAACTTGAATTAAAAAAAAAAAATAGCACACATAAACCAACATCCTAGATAGCAAGGATAACTGGCCACACAATTGTGGCAGTATTGAATTGTAATGCCGCGTACACACGATCGGACTTCTCGTCGGAAAAAGATATTACGGCTTTTCCGACGGGATTCCGCTCAAGCTTGCCTTGCATACACACGGGTCACACAAAAGTTTGCGGAACTTTCGACCGTCAAGAACGTGGTGATGTACAACACTATGACGAGCCGAGAAAATGAAGTTCAATTCGAGTATGTGTCGAATTGGTTCCGAGCATGCATAGGAATTTTGTGCGTGGGAATTGCTACAGATGATCCCATTTTCGGATAGGAACTTTTTTCCTTTTCTTTTATAATCTTTATTAAAGTTTTTTAACTTTACATCACATATAAAAAGGAATAGCCGCTTTATAGATTTATTATTAACATCTTTGTTTTTACAGCAAACTGGCATTACAATACATATTAATTAAAATATACCCTTACCATACCCCGCCTACCCTCCCTATCCCTCCCTTCCCATCTGGACAGGTTTTCTCACTCCCACTGCTAGCCATTATATCCTAATTTTGCCAACCAGGGGTTCCACATTTTTTCGAATTCCTTGAGGTTCCCTCTCTTAATGTACAGGACTCTTTCTCTCCAGATTATCTCATTTATAAGTTTTGACCACTCCTCCACTGTAGGGGGCTTAGCTGATTGCCATCTCTGCGCGATCAGTTTCTGGGCTTGGAACAAACACCTTATAACCACTGTTATTAAACTTGTCTCTTCTCCCTTCCATTCTCCATATCCCAGGACACATAATCTGGCATCTGTCTCTGAAAAAGTCCCAAACGTTCTATTTATAACCTCTACTACCCCTGCCCAATACCGAAACAGCTTGGGACATCTCCATACCATGTGGATCAAGTCTCCTACTTCATGACATCTGGGGCACTTGGCATCTGATCTTAATCCAAACCTATATAGCATCTTGGGGGTATAATATGCTCTATGTATCAGCATTAGGTGTGAAATTTTCTGTGAGGGGGAGACTGATACCACATGGCCCATCTCCAGTATTTTTTTCCACTACTCGCTTGTTATTTTCCCTATATTCTTCTCCCACTTTTCCCTACACTTAAGATGTTCAGGCCTTGCTATGCTTTTACTGCTCAGCTGTGTATATATTTCTGAGATAAGTCCCTTCGCATTATCTGACTGAATCACTTTTTGAAGCAATGGTGTGTTGTTCCATATTAAAGGTTGTGTCTTAAATTGGGCACTCAGTGCATGTCTCATTTGCAAATATCTATAAAACGTTTGTTTTGGTATCCCATTTTCCTTTTGGAGATCTCCAAAAGTTTTTAATACATACCCCTTATATAATTGCGATAATCTGTTTATGCCCCACATTTCCCATTCTTTAAACTCCCCCATAGCAGCCACTTCCTGTAGATTTCTATTGTGCCAAAGAGGGGCATACTCTGTGAACCCATCGTATCCCATTAGTGTTTTTATTGCCTTCCATACTTTTATTATTATCCTAATTGTGGGATTCATAAAAAAAAGAGCTGCCTCTAATACCTCTACCACTGTTTTATGTGGTGCTTCCAATATTATCAAGCCCCTGCTAGCATTCCCACCTCTTAGATGCTGCAGTTGCGCCGCCAGGAAGTAACTCCTGGGGTGGGGAACTGCCATTCCCCCCTCCTTAGTTGGCAACTGCAGATTCTGGAGGCTAATCCTGGCCTTGCCCTTTTTCCATACCAATTCCCTAAATAGCGTATCAATTCTCTTAAACCACTTTTTATTCAACCACACCGGGGAGTTGAGTAACAGATACAGTAATTGGGGCATCCATACCATCTTAATTAGGTTACATCTCCCAGCTACTGTCAAGGGTAGCTGGTTACATATATCCATTTTACCTTTACATTTAATTAATAGTGGGACTATATTATCTTCTATATACTGATTTGGATCTTTTGTCAGGTTTATACCTAGATACTTCATTGTTGTTACAACTTCCAATTGGGGTATTTCAGACGTCGTGGGGTTACTAAGAGTGTCCACTGGTAGGAGTGCTGACTTACTCCAGTTTACCACTAATCCTGTAAGGTTACCAAACCTCTCTACCATATTTATTGCCTGCTTAAGAGAATGCTCAGTGTCCCCCAAAAAAAGAAGGACATCATCGGCATATAGAGAAATCCTCTCTTCTCCTGATTTTCTTAAGAAACCCTTCATATTTACACAGGACCTAATACTAATTGCCAGCGGTTCCATCGCAAGGGCGAAGAGCAGGGGAGACAATGGGAACCCCTGTCTCGTCCCCCTTTCTAGGTAGATCTTTTCTGAATATTCATTATTAACCCTAATTTTTGCACTTGGGCCATTATACAGTATTTTATCCATTTTATAAAGACGGGTCCTAATCCAAATTCTTCCAAAACCCGCCAGAGATAGCCCCACTCCAGGCTATCAAAAGCCTTAATTATATCCAGGGTCATAACAGCTCTTGACCCCATATTCTCTGACGGGGTCTGTAAGTTCAGATATACCCTTCTTATATTCATGCTGGTAGACCTATTGGGAATAAATCCTGTGGGGTCTGGGTGTATGCGTTTATGAATGATTTTATTCAGCCTAGCTGCCAGCACCTTTGCCAATAGTTTAGCATCGGCGCATAGCAAGGATATTGGTCTATATGCCGAAGTTTCTAACGGGTCCTTCCCTTCTTTGTGTAGCATGACAATAGTGGCTTCAGTCATTGAATTAGGCAATCTCCCCTCTTCCATTGCCCAGGGGATCATAGGGGATATTTACATTCCCTGAGATAACAATAAAAATGATTAAAAAAAAAAAAAAAATGAAAGGAACAGTGTAAAAATAAGATAAAAAAGCAAAAAAATAATAAAGAAAAAAATTTTTTTTTAAAAAAGCACCCCTGTCCCCCCCTGCTCTTGCGCTAAGGCGAACGCAAGCGTTGGTTTGGCGTCAAATGTAAACAGCAATTGCACATGCATGTGAGGTATCACCACGAAGGTCAGTAATTTTAGCAGTAGACCTCCTTTGTAAATCTAAAGTGGTAACCTGTAAAGGCTTTTAAAAATGTATTTATTTTGTTTCCACTGCACGTTTGTGCGCAATTTTAAAGCATGTCATGTTTGGTATCCATGTACTCGGCCTAAGATCATCTTTTTTATTTCATCAAACATTTGGGCAATATAGTGTGTTTTAGTGCATTAAAATTTAAAAAAGTGTGTTTTTTCCCCAAAAAATGTGTTTGAAAAATCGCTGCGCAAATACTGTGTGAAAAAAAAATGAAACACCCACTATTTTAATCTGTAGGGCATTTGCTTTTAAAAAATACATAATGTTTGGGGGTTCAAAGTAATTTTCTTGCAAAAAAAAATAATTTTTTCATGTAAACAAAAAGTGTCAGAAAGGGCTTTGTCTTCAGGTGGTTAGAAGAGTGGGTGATGTGTGATATAAGCTTCTAAATGTTGTGCATAAAATGCCAGGACAGTTCAAAACCCCCTCAAATGACCCCATTTTGGAAAGTAAACACCCCAAGCTATTTGCTAAGAGGCATGTCGAGTCCATGGAATATTTTATATTGTGACACAAGTTGCGGGAAAGAGACACATTTTTTTTTTTTTGCACAAAGTTGTCACTAAATGCTATATTGCTCAAACATGCCATGGGAATATGTGAAATTACACCCCAAAATACATTCTGTTGCTTCTCCTGAGTATGGGGATACCACATGTGTGAGATTTTTTGGGAGCCTAGCCACGTACGGGACCCCGACAACCAAGCACCGCCTTCAGGCTTTCTAAGGGCGTAAATTTTTGATTTCACTCTTCACTGCCTATCACAGTTTCGGAGGCAATGGAATTCCCAGGTGGCACAACCCCCCCCCCCCCCCCAAAGTTTTGAAAATTGAAAAAAAGAAAAAAAAATGTTTTTTCTTGTCTTTCTTCATTTTCAAAAACAAATGAGAGCTGCAAAATACTCACCATGCCTCTCAGCAAATAGCTTGGGGTGTCTACTTTCCAAAATGGGGTCATTTGGGGGGGGGGGTGCCACCTGGGCATTCCATGGCCTCCAAAAACTGTGATAGGCAGTGAAGAGTGAAATCAAAAATTTACACCCTTAGAAATCCTGAAGGCAGAGATTGGTTTTCGGGGCCCCGTACACGGCTAGGCTCCCAAAAAGTCCCACACATGTAGTATCCCCATACTCAGGAGAAGCAGCTGAATGTATTTTGGGGTGCAATTCCACATATGCCCATGGCCTGTGTGAGCAATATATCATTTAGTGACAACTTTTTGTAATTTTTTTTTGTCATTATTCAATCACTTGGGACAAAAAAATTAATATTCAATGAGCTCAACATGCCTCTCAGCAATTTCCTTGGGGTGTCTACTTTCCAAAATGTGGTCATTTGGGGGGGTTTTGTACTGCCCTGCCATTTTAGCACCTCAAGAAATGACATAGGCAGTCATAAACTAAAAGCTGTGTAAATTCCAGAAAATGTACCCTAGCTTGTAGACGCTATAACTTTTGCGCAAACCAATAAATATACACTTTTTGACATTTTTTTTACCAAAGATATGTGGCGGAATACATTTTGGCCTAAATGTATGACTAAAATTGAGTTTATTGGATATTTTTTATAACAAAAAGTAGAAAATATCATTTTTTTTTCAAAATTTTCGTTTTTTTCCGTTTATAGCGCAAAAAATAAAAATGGCAGAGGTGATCAAATACCATCAAAAGAAAGCTCTATTTGTGGGAAGAAAAGGACGCAAATTTTGTTTGGGTACAGCATTGCATGACTGCGCAATTAGCAGTTAAAGCGACGCAGTGCCAAATTGGAAAACGTCCTCTGGTCCTTAGGCAGCATAATGGTCCGGGGCTGAAGTGGTTAAACATACTAAAACATACATTCTATTCTCTATTGAACAATACAAAAAAATGTATCGACCCATTCCATCTATACTGATCTGCCGGCAGGAGAAAGCCACTCCTCTTTTCACCATTATGCTCACCCCTCTGGAATATGAAGAGTACACCGAGTGATATTGGCATTGAAACCTCCTATTTTGAAGACATATCGTGGTGTCCTTTGTCAGGTGGGTCTCCTGCAGACAGATCAGCCCTACCCCCCTCATTTCCAGCATCGAGAGAACTGCAGTTCTCTTATCTGGATTCCCCAACCCACGGACATTCCAGGAGCCTATATTAAGAACCTTGTGCTGCATGAGGAGAAAAGTGAGGAAAAAATAAAAAGAACAAAATAACAAAAAACATAACTTCAAAATCAATAAAGTGCAATATATTGTAAACCTTAATTACCCTCTGTGCTTTAGTACCCCTGAGGTTTTTCCTTCTATCCTTACTTGTGACAATTCCAAACATTTTTTTTACTCTTATTCTCAAACCTGCTTTTCTTTTTACCGCTTACCCACATCTCACCTCAACTAATGTGTAAACTGTAATATTGCTCTGCCCTAGACCCATTAAACCCCTTACCCCCCTCCCCCCCGTCTACTATACCTCCCCATCCTCCCCATTTCTCCTTCCCTGATACCCTCCCCCCTTCTCCCTCCCTCCACCTTACCAGGTTCGCCCAAGGGGCTTTATTTGTGACCGCCTCATACATATCATATATCATACCAACTCTTACCATATTATACCACACCCATACTGAAAACATGCAGGTATATGAAAATTTAAATGTGACAATTTCCTCTACATTCATTTCTACTCTTGTATGTGAATCCCTTCTTCCCCACTCTTATTCTTTACCAAGTCCATAATTCTTCCCAGTGCTCCTTGTATTCAGTCCAAGTGTCCTCAGTATGCACTGTTCCTCTCTTTGGGTCTCAACCTCTGTTTATTTCCTTCTAACCACCGTGCTACTCCTACTGGTGAGTCAAAGAATTGAGTTTCCCCCATCGCCTCTATCCGCAGCCGCGCTGGGTAGAGTAGCGCGTACTTAACATCAAATTTTTGTAGGCTACATTTGATCTCCAGGAACCCCCCCGCGCCTCTGCGAGAAGTCCAGGTAAAATGAGATTTTGTTCCCCTTATAGAGGGTAGATCTCATCTCTCTAGCTTTACGCAGTAAAATTATTTTATCGTTGTAGTTCAAAAACTTCAGTAATAATGATCTAGGGTGTCCTCCTGGGGGAGGGGCCTTAAAAGGGACTCTGTGTGCCCTTTCAATTGAGAACTGTAGGGAGAAAATCTCTCTTCCAAATAATTCTATAAGCCACTTTTCAAAAAAAACAATAGGGTTAAGCCCCTCACTCCCTTCTGGAAGCCCCACTACCCTCACATTGTCCCTTCTGAGTCGATTTTCCATTTCATCCTTTTTTTCAATGACTCTACCCAGTTGATCTTTTACGGTTTTGACTTCTTGTTGTAGCGGGTATATGTCATCTTCCACTTGGCTTACCCTTCCCTCCAAGGCTGTTATCCTTTCTACTGATTTTTGCAATTCTAGCCTCATCAGCGACAATGATTCCACAGTGTCTCGCACACGTGTTGGAGCTCACCTGCTATTCCTGATATTCCCAGCCTGTTGTTCAGAATCGCTCACCTGGGCTCCCCCACTGCCACACTCCAAACGGGATATCTCCGCTTCTCCTGTCACCACAGCCAGCCCCACCGTTCTTGATCGCTCTCCAGTCCGCCACGAGAGCTCCGCCGCTTTCCCCCAGTGGCGTCCGTCCAAGCTCTCCCTGGATCGAGAGTCGCGGGCTTCGCTTTCACAACTGGCCGGCTGTTTCCAGCGGCGCTCAGCAGCTTTCGAGCCCCTGTTGCGCAGCCGCAGTTTCGGCCGCCACTCCAGCTGAAGAACGGAGAGGCGGAGTAAAGAGGTCAGAGCAACGACTTGCAGGCTGACCACCGCCGTCGCTCCTATCCTTACGAACACTGGGTACAGGATACTGCAGTCAGCTAAAAGTAGGGAGAGGAGCTCACATCTCTCCACTCACTCGCCACATTCCCTCCCAGCCATCACCAACATCCGGTTATGCCCCTCAAGTGTAGGAACTTTTTTCCGACCCAAAAATTGAGAACATACTCTCAATCTTTTGCTGGCTGGAATTCAGCCAGCAAAAGTCCGATGGAGCATACACACGGTCGCATTTTCCGACCAAAAGTTCTCATCGGTCTTTTGCTGGCCGAATTTCCGATCGTGTGTACGCGGCATAAGTCCTGTTAACTTGCTGCACATCTTCCCTGGCAAGTTGTACACCTGCAGAGCACTTGAAGCACAAGTTCTAGTTGACACGTTTCCAATTTGTAGCAAATTTGCATGGCAAGTCTCTAGTAAAGTTGCAGTGGTGAGTCTACAGCAAGAGCTCTGCAAGTCTAAAGCAAGAGCCCCGCAAGTCTTTAGCCAGAGTTATGCAAGTCTATAGCCAGAGTTATGCAAGTATACAGCAAGAGTTATGCAAGTCTATAGCCACAGTTATGCAAGTCTATAGCCACAGTTATGCAAGTCTATAGCCACAGTTATGCAAGTCTATAGCCACAGTTATGAAAGTCTCTGTTTTTGGCAAGAAAAAAGAAGCAAGCAGCGCACATCTATAATCCCACAATCTGGTGATAGTGAACCCACTGCTATTAACCTAATTCCTTACTGTACACGTGTGAAATACATTCAATCCAGCAATCATATATAATGATTAACCCTGTGTCATTGCATAAAATAATTCATCTATCATATAAAAATTATTTGTTTCTATGAAACAACCCAGATAGCAAGTAATTGTGGTGCAAGTTTGAAAATGACTTGCTAAGCTATTGCTAGACTTGCCAGGTTTCACAAGTTTGTTGCACAATTGCAGCAAGTCCTCATTGCATGACTCCAGATCAACTTTCTTTGCAAACATTCTGCAAGTCTGCTGCAAGTTCTGGTTCAGTTATGTTGTGCAATAGTCATCCCACCACAGGGGTCACTGTGGCTGAATTTTCATCATTGCTCCCTGCTGTGTGTAAGATTTTTCTTTAATTGGTGCTGGGGCAGCCATAAAATCACTTTTAGGAGTTGTAACCATGAGATCTGATATGGAGTTCAGGGCGGTAGAAATTAAGGAGTGACTAACCCTATTATCCCATTGGTGTAGCACAATTTGGAATGCTTTATTTTTCCTTGTTTATATGCTGAGATTTAGCAGAAAATGTGTGTATTTAACGAGAGGTGGAAAAAAAAACCTCAAAGACCCAGTGGAAGAAACCTGGTATTTCCACCACTGTATAGAGGACTACAAATCCCAGCAATACAGTAACAATGCAGAATACCACCAGCTATAGGGGGTGTATATAGAGAGTCATGCATTGTATATAGAGAGATGACTGCACTGTACTGTCACGCTGTGTTGCTAGGACACGGCGCGACCCCGATCTCTGTAAAGATTTAATCATGTGATCGACTGTGTCCGATCACAGCCGGTCACATATAAACAAGGAAGTGCAGGTTATCGGCGCTCCTCGCCTCACACTGACAGAGTGTGTGGCGAGGAGAGCCGATCAGCAGCATCTCCTCGCAGGGGACAGTAAGAGATGTAATCAGGGCACTGATGATCAGTGCCCTGATTACATTAGAGTGCCAGAAGTGCCTGCAATCAGTGTCCACCAGTGCCAGCCTCAGTGCCCACCAGTGCCAAAAATCAGTGTCCACCAGAACCAGCAATCAGTGCCCATTAGTGATGCTAGTCAGTGTTGGCTTCCAGTGCCCATCAGTGCCGCCTGTCAGTGCTGCCCATCAGTAAAGCCCATCAATGCCCATCAGTTCCGCCCATTAGTGCCATCCATCAGTGCCGCTATCAGTGCCCACCAGTTCCGGCTTTCAGTGCCCACTAGTGCCACCCATCAGTGCCGCCTATCAGTGCTCATCAGTGCCACATATCAGTGCCACCTATCAGTGCCCATAAGTGCAGAATATTAGGGCCTCCTCATCAGTGCCACCTAATCAGTGCCCATAAGTGCCCCCTCATCAGTGCCCATCAGTGCAGCCTATCAGTGCCGCCTCATCAGCAAAGGAGAAAATTTACTTATTTACAAAATTTACTGACAGAAACTAAGAAAAACTTTTTTTTATTTTTTATTTTCGGTCTTTTATTTTAAGTAAAAAATAAAAATCCCAGCAGTGATTAAATACCACCAAAGAAAGCTCTATTTGTGTGAAGAACATGATAAAAAATTTCACATGGTTACAGTGTAGCATGACCGCGCAATTGTCATTCAAAGTGCAACAGCGCTGAAAGCTGAAAAATGGCCTGGGCAGGAAGGGGGTGAAAGAGTCCTGTAGTTAAGTTGGTAAAGAAAAAACCTTACACACAGCAGGGAGCAATGATGAAAATTCAGCTACAGTGAGCCCTGCAATGGAATAACTATTATACAACATAACTGAACCAGAACTTGCAGCAGACTTGCAGAATGTTTGCAAAAAAAGTTGATCTGAAGTCATGCAATGCAGACTGGCTGCAATTGTGCAACACATTTGTGAAGCTTGGCAAGTCTAGCAATAGCTTAGCAACTCATTTTCAAACTTGCAGCACAATTACTTTCTATCTGGGATGTAAAAACTGAAACACTAAAGTGACTTATGTACAAAATATGTATGCCAAAATAAGAGATTCATGTTACCCATAGCAAACAGCCACAATCTACATTTGACAGCTGGAAGCTGATTGGTCACTGAGCAAAACAACACTTTTTTTTTCACAGTGCACTTTAACACATTGGCTCTCTATAATAATACATGTCATAAACTGTGCATTGAATTTCAATATGCATTCTTTTATGCATTCTATTATCATTTTACCGAGCAACAGAAGATCTGGCTTCAATACAGTAGTTTGCTTCATAGATTTTATCAGGGGTGCATTTCCCCTGCACCCCTGGCTGTCCGTTTAACATGCAGGGGGGGAGGTGGGAGGCCGCTATTGGCAGCTCTATGGTGTTCACGGGCCTCCCTGGGGCTTGTAGTTTTCTGACTGCATCCACTGGAGAGGGGAGGGGCCCCTGACCTGGCATGTATTGGCTTCACTCTTCAGTGAGTCGCTCTGCTTCTACAATATTGCTGATACATGCCCGGGTCAGAGGCCCCTCCCCTCTCCACTGTACAGACTCAGGAAGAGAACTACAAGCCCCAGGGAGACCCCGCCGCTAGGGTTGCCACCTCATCCCTTTAAACCCAAACACATAATAATTACACAGGTTTTGAGGCTAATTTAATGCAGATAATGCACCAAGTGAGTTTAATTACCACCTTAATCATCCACAGAACCTGTGTATTTATTATGCGTTTGGGTTTAAAGGGATGAGGTGGCAACCCTACCCGCCGCCCATGAACACCATAGAGCTATCGATCGCCGCCTCCCCCCAGGTGGGGGGGGGGTACAGGGATGTGCTGGGGGTCCAAGGTGCACAGCGGATACCATCAAGGTACAGGGGGACCTCTGGAGGAGGGGTGACTGTCTGGGAACCCTAAAGTAAGGGGGGGCTCTCTGGGGGCCCTGAAGTAAGGGGTGCCCTCTGGGGACCCTGAAGTAAGGGGGGATCTCTGGGGACCCTAAAGTAAGGGGGCCCTCTGGGAACCCTGATGTAAGGGGGGACTCTCTGGGGACCCTGATATAAGGAAGGCTCTCTGGGGACCCTGATGTAAGGAAGGCTCTCTGGGGACCCTGATGTAAGGAAGGGGCTCTATGAGGACCTTCATTTAAGGGGGGGCTCTCTGGGGACCTTGATGTAAGGGGGCTCTCTGGGGACCCTGATGTAAGGAAGGGGCTCTCTGGGGACCCCGATTTAAGGAGGGGCTCCCTGGGGACCCTGATGTAAGGGGAGGCTCTCTGGGGACCCTGAAGTAAACTGGGGGCTCTCTGAGTATCCTGATGTAAGGAAGGGGCTCTCTGGGGACCCTGATGTAAGGAAGGGGCTTTCTGGGGACTCTGATGTAAGAAGAGGGGACTCTCTGGGGATGCTAATGTAAGTAGGGAGGCTCTCTGAGGATCCTGATGTTAGGGGAGGCTCTCTGGGGACCCTGATGTAAAGGGGGGATCCGCACAGTAACAATATTTAATATATATATATATATAGATATATATATATATATATATCTATATATATATATATATATATAGATATATATATATATACATGTGTATGCCCGCCCAAGCGTATGACTTTCTTTACTTCGCTGCTATGGGCTCTAGCCCGAGATCTTTTGTAGACCTAGCAATGCCCCAGGTGGGGACCTTTATGGTTTCTTGCACTGGGGCACTGAAGATTCTAGTTACGCCTCTGGATTTTATGATTTTGCTAGTAGTGTAGTCTCATGCTTTTGAAAAGACGTATTTCCAGATCAGAGTAAGACTAGCACTTACGGTCTGTTTCATGTCAGTTTGCATCAGTTTTAGTTACGGAAGGCTATTTGTGAACATGGCATAGCGGCATGTGAAATTGGCCCAGCTTTACTCCTGAAACAAGCTGACAATTAGCACAGGGATCAGCATCAAAAAAGAGCAACACAGCATGATGCCTGCCTAATTAGTCATATGAACTGGGGGCTTCCCCTCCACTTCCTTAGGAACGCTCTCCTGTCACATCCTATACGAGGAGAATTTTTCACCTTGACATAGCAATATTCAAATTATAGAAGTTCTGGTTGTGGAGATGCTGATGAAAGCTCTTAAATGCATCTGTTATGAAGTTCTCCAACCACATTTTGTGAAGACTAATTCTGAAACTATTATAAACATGTTTTCTTCTAAACTAACTCAGCTTCTTATAGTGTGTTTAAGCTCCTCTAACTAATCTAGTCCTTATGAGCATAGTTTTTTATTCAAGAAAAGGGTATAACCACAACTATTTTGACAATATAAGCACATGATTGGGTAAAATATTTAAAGCCATCTTTTTTTTCTATAATTCACTCTTTACATAAATCAATAGGGCACATATAAATATATTCATATCACATTATTACTTTGAGTTAAAAAAAAAAGCTATTTCTTGCCCTGAATAAAAAAAACACTGCTCCCAAACAGCTTGCCCCCCAGGGTAAGATAGTCTCTCCATATCAGAAGTAGGGATGCGTGAACTGTTCGGCCTGAGCAAAAGTTTAGGCCGAACTTCCGTTGTTCGGGCCGAACTTTCGATGTTCGGACGTTCGGTGAACAACCGAACAAACGGCTCGTTCGACCGTTTGTTGGGCCCCCCCGAATCGACCACAATGCATTGCAAGCCCTGATTGGCTGAAGCAGTGAAAGCTTCAGCCAATCAGGGCACAGAGCACTGTCAGAGTCATGATTTGACACTGTCATCATGACTTTATCCAATCATGGCTCATTCCTGCCCCACAGTATAAAAGTATTCTTTCAATGGCAGCAATTTTCAGTGTGACTTTGGCGTGGAGAGAGATAGAACAGGGCTCTGTTCAGTGCTATTAGTTAGTTAGTGTGCTATACTGTGCTATTTTGCTTCAATTGTCAGTGTAGAATATTAGTTTAGTGTCAGTCTAGGGATAGTGTGAGTGTAGTGAGGAGGACCATCAATCAGCTTTACATAGTGTGCAGCTAGAGTAGGGACAGCCCAGATAGTTTCACTGTAGTGTAGTGAGACTGTGTCATTCATATATACATTAGTGTAGAGTAGGGACAGCTCATATAGTTTCAGTGTAGTGTAATGAGAACATGTCAGTAATCTTGACATTAGTGTATAGCTAGAGTAGGGACAGTTCAGATAGCGTCAGGGTAGTGACGGTTGAACACCGTCTATTTAATCGCGTTACTGCCAGTTTAACGGCATTTAATTCTGTGTGCGTTACTGCCAGTTTAACAGCATTTACTTCTGTGTGCGTTACTGCCAGTTTAATGCCATATAGTTTTGTGTGTGTTACTGCCAGTTTAACGCCATATAGTTCTGTGTGCGTTATTGCCAGTTTAACGCCACATAGTTCTGTGTGCGTTACTGCCAGTTTAATGCCATATAGTTTTGTGCGTTACTTCAAGTTTAACACTATTTACGTCTGTGTGCATTACTGCCACTTTAACGCCATATAGTTCTGTGTGCATTACTGCCAGTTTAATGCCATTTACTTCTGTGTGCATTACTGCAAGTTTAACGCCATATAGTTTTGTGCGTTACTGCCAGTTTAATGCCATATAGTTCTGTGTGCGTTACTGCCAGTTTAACGCCATATAGTTTTGTGCGTTACTGTAAGTTTAACGCCATTTTTCTTCTGTGTGCGTTACTGCCAGTTTAATGCCATATAGTTCTGTGTGCGTTACTGCAAGTTTAATGCCATATAGTTTTTTGTGTGTTACTGCCAGTTTAACGCAATATAGTTTTGTGTGTTACTTCAAGTTAACGCCATTTACTTCTGTGTGCATTACTGACAGTTTAACACCATATAGTTTTGTGTGCGTTACTGCCAGTTTAACGCCATATAGTTCTGTCTGCGTTACTGCCAGTTTAACACCATATAGTTTTGTGCGTTACTGCAAGTTTAACGCCATTTACTACTGTGTGCACTACTGCAAGTTTAATGCCATATATTTCTGTGCGTCACTGTACGTTTGGCACATTGTATTGCAGTATATTATAGTGTATCCGTGGAGTGTGTCTGTGTAGTGTGAGTACTCAAATTAAAGTTCACCAAACACCACTTTACATTGATTAAAGTGCATCTACATACAGATCTCCACTTCTTCTTCCTTACATTTGCTGATAAGCACCTCCCCCTCCCTCCCAATAATGTCTGGGAGGACAACAAGGAGAGGCAGACGTTCCCTTGGCACTGTAAGGGGGCCAGCAACAAATATGTCCACAGGCAAAGGTGGACATGGTGGTCAGTCCTCAGGCAGGGCATCATTTCCTCTGTGTGAGTTTGCCCATGCTATCCAGCCACAGCATGCAGAGGAGGTGGTGGACTGGCTTACTAAACCTTCTAAATCCTCCTCATCCTCTGTCACGCAAGCAGAGAAAAGTGTGCAGTCCCCTGCTGTTGCCAGAGTGGATAAACCTGCCTCCTTGTCCACATCTATTCCTGCCATATCACCAACATCAGCCATGGAGGAGTCAGCTGATTTATTTGACCAGAGCATCAGCCACTTGCTCCTTGATGATGCCTAGCCATTACTGGATTCATGTTGGCTCTGAGGTTGAGGATGACAGAAACATGAGCCTAGAGAGAGGGGAGAACACTGCTAGACAAATTGATATTCATGTTCCCCCAGCCTCAGCGTATTGCCGAGTTGTCTCCAGTGGTAATGATGATGATGGACATGATGATGAGGTCACTGATGCGACTTGGGTGCCAGATAGAGCAGAGGAGGAAACTGAAGGTGAGGGGTCACAACCCCAAGGAGGCTGACCTCAAGAAAGAGTAGAGAGCAGCCACCCTATTCCATCACATTCTGCAGCTGTTATCTCCCGGCCCACTCCCCAAAGCTCAGCTGTCTGGGCTTTTTCAGCACATCTGCAGCAGATCTCACTATTGCTATCTGCAAACTGTGTCTCAGGCACATCAAACTTGGCAAAAACACCAGCCATTTGGGTACCACATGCTTAACAAGGCATGTAGTAGTGTCCAACCACTCAGCCGATTGGCAAGAGCACCTAAAAGCCACACAAAAGGGGCACAAATCTGTCTCTCCTCCTCACCCACTTCAGTCTGTCCCTGCTATACTGAGTCATTACCTCTCAGCAGCCTCCACTGACAGGGATGATGGTATAGCATAGGGTGTCCCAGGTCCTAGCAGCACATCTGCCAGCAGCACACCACCAGCTGTAGACTGTAGCCAGCAAATTTCTCTGCCAAATGTATCTGCTGCAGTCCCTGCCACCCACATGCCCAGCGTCTAAATGCAGGAGGTTTTGTTACTGATCATAGAACGCGTCTGTCCACAGACTCCGTGGACCGTTTGACTTTTATAAAAATGAATCAGTCCTGGATTACCAACTATTAAGTCCCTGATGCCGATGTCACTAATTAAGTCTTTTTGGGATGTGGAATCTCTGCAGGACTTCGAGGCTGCCTAGCTTTGAGGACGTTCAATCATTTCATCTGGAAGAATGTTTTTGGTATGGGTTTCATGGGCACAATTAACACCCAAAGACCAATTTTTCAGCATATGTTTGACAGGTGCATATCATTGCAATTTTTTACAGCAAGGCCAATTCTTCCTTTTATCAGGATTACCTCTATAGGGTTACAGTGGGAAGGTGCCACCGACACCGAAAGACCAATTTTTACACACTCGTTACTTTTATCCAAAGTCAAAGTGACACCAGAATGTATCCAAAAAATCTCTAATCTTGTTCCCAGTGGCCTCATCATACACACTGGCTCCCCAGCTGTTGCTGAGCAAAATAAAGGCAGCTTGCAGGGAAAATGTCATTTTTATGGGCTTTATAAATGCAATTATTGCTGCAGCAGATTCTAGACATGGTATAGATCTGCCACTTTACAGGTAGACTTATGCCCCGTACACACGGTCGGACATTGATCGGACATTCTGACAACAAAATCCTAGGATCTGAATGCGGTGACGTAAAACACGTACGTTGGGACTATAAAAATAGCCTTCATCTCTTTATTTATTCTGAGCATGCGTGGCACTTTGTGCGTCGGATTTGTGTACACATCGGAAATTCTGACAACGTATTTTGTTGTCGGAAAATTTTATAGCCTGCTCTCAAACTTTGTGTGTCGGAAAATCCGATGGAAAATGTGTGATGGAGCCTACACACGGTCGGAATTTCCGACAACAAGGTCCTATCACACATTTTCCGTCGGACCGTGTGTACGGGGCATAAGGGGACCCCCCAGGCACTATATTGGAAGGAATTTTTCATTTTTATGCTTTCACTTTAAAAATCAAAAAATCACTGCTCATTTAAAAATGATGTTTTTCACAAACTTCTTTTTTTATTGATACATGTCCCCCAGGGCAGGACCCGGACCCCTATAACCATTATATAACCATTATATGCCCAATTACTTGCATAGAAGCCTTCAAAATGGGTACTTTTGATTTTTGACATTCGGGTCCCATTGACTTTAATGGGGTTTGCTATTCAGGTCCAAACTTTCGCTGTGTTCGAAAGTTCTGGTGCGAACTGAACAAGGGTCCGTTCGGCCCATCCATAATCAGGTGCACTAAAGGGGGTTTGTGTAGCCATACCAGGCTCAACAAGATTGGATCTTCCCGGGGATTTCTGGCATTGGGCATGCACAGTTCTGACCTGAGCCAATCGCCGCCATTTTTACTGGCACTTTTCCCATACTACGGGCTTTCACGGGCACCGGAAAAACAGCTTGTTTTTATGGGCTGCCCGTAAATCTACGTGCGGTTGGCAACACTGCGGGGTGTACAGTTTCTAATACACATCTGGTGGTGTACACAGTATATAATACAGTGCAGCCATTGTACAGTTTCTAATACAGTGCAGGTGGTGTACACAGTATCTAATACAGTGTGTACAGTTTCTAATACACTTCAGGTGGAGTACACAGTATATAATACAGTGCAGCCACTGTACAGTTTCCAATACAGTGCAGGTGGTGTACACAGTATCTAATACAGTGTGTACAGTTTATAATACACTTCAGGTGGTGTACACAGTATATAATACAATGCAGCCATTGTACAGTTTCTAATACAGTGCAGGCAGTGTACACAGTATATAATACAGTGTGTACAGCTTCTAATACAGTGCAGGCGGTGTACACAGTATGTGATACAAGGTGTACATAATACACTTCAGGCTTAATATATATATATATATATATATATATATATATATATATATATACAGTCTAGTGGTCTAGTGTCTATATATATATATATATATATATATATATATATATATATATATATATATATATATATATATTTCAGTGTACACTATATACACAGTGCATGCGGTGGTGTATAGTATAGCGGCCTATTCCACTCCTTCTGTAGCCCCACCATCATACATGGAGAAGTCCCCAGAATTATTCGACCACAGTGTCGGTTACATGCTGCTGGAGGATGTAAAACGTTTTGAAGGCTCCGATGTTTGTTGGTTTCCAGGTTGAGGAAGGGAGTAACGTGAGCCTAGAGAGAGGGGGTGCCACAGAAGGACAAGAAACTAGTAGTCATGTTCCCCCAGCTGCAGCATACTGCCAAGTTTGCTCCAGTGAAGAGGAGGGATGATGAGGTCACTGACTGTACTTGGGTGCCCGAGAGAAGAGAGGAGGAAAGTGAGGAGGAGGCACAACTCCAATAAGGCAGGATGTCCTCCAGGCAGCTAAAGGGCAGCCACCCTATTGCATCCCACCGCAGAGCTCCGTAGGTGCCGGGCACTGCTGACTCCCCGCTGACTTTTAAAAGTTCCATGGTGTAGGCCTTTTTGACACACCATCCACATGCTAAGCGTCTAAATGCTAGCTTGGCCAAATTGCTATCACTGCAACTGCTGCCTTTTCAGCTAGTAGACTCTGCCCCCTTTTTGTGAATTTGTGGAATGTGCTGTAACACAGTGGCAAGTTCCAAAATGGCATTTCTTTTCATGTAAGACCATTCCTGCTTTCTACCAGCATGTGGAAGGCAATGTTTTGGCCTTGTTGGACAGGGCGGACAGCAGTAAGGTTCATATTACTGCTGACTCATGGTCTAGCAGGCAAGGGCAACGACGTTACCTTTCCTTCACGGCGCACTGGGTAACTCTGCTTACAGCTTGGAAGGATGCAGGACAGGGTGCAGTGTTGGAGCTTGTTCCGCCACCACGCCTCCAAAAAGCTTGTGGTGATTCTGCCACAACATCTGTATGCTCTTCTCCCTCCTCTTCTTCTTCCTCTATGGCCTCTATGTGCTCTCTAAGCGCTCAAGGGGCTATGCAAGCAGTCAGGCTAAAAGATGCCTTGAGTTGGTCTGCCTAGGGGACAGGAGCCACACTGGGGCAGAGATTCTGTCAGCTCTGCAGGGGCAGGTTCAGAGGTGGTTGAGGTTCAGCCAGGAATGGTTGTATGCGACAATGGCACCAACCTTCTCTCCGCCCTCCAACAGGGACACTTGACCCATGTTCCATGTTTGGCACAAGTCTTGAATTTGGTGGTGCAGCGTTTCTTGTCCAGGTACCCAGGCTTACAAGATCTCATGAGGCAGGCTAGAAAAGTCTGTGGTCATTTCTGCCGGTCATACAATTCCAGTGCTCAGCTAACATTCAAAGGGAATGCAACCTGCCCACCAACTGCCTCATTTGTGACATGCCCACCAGGTGGAACTCAACGTTGGCAATGCTGCAGCAGCTGCACACACAGCAGAGGGCCATCAATGAGTACCTGTGCGAGTATGGCACCAGGACAGGGTCAGGGGAGCTTGGCTTCTTTTCGCCACGCCAGTGGCTACTGATTAAGGATGCATGCACTGTCCTGCCACCATTTGAGGAGGCCACAAGGATGGTGAGCAGCGACAATGCATGTATCAGTGACACTGTCCCTCTAGTCTTCCTGCTGGAGCACACGCTTTGTGGAATCATGGACAGGGCACTTGAGGCAGAACAGCGAGAGGAGGATGAGGACTTCCTTTCCTCTCAAGGCCCCCTTTATCCAGATAGAAAGCCTGTGGGGCCGCCAAACACACAGGAAGAAGAGGAGGAAGAGGATTATGTCAGCATGGATGTAGAGAATAACATGCAGCAGTCTTCAAGGGATGGTTTTCAGTCCCCAGAAACCCAAGGAGTTGTATGTGGCTGGGAGGAGGTAGTTACAGATAATGTGATCCTTAGTGACCCATAGGTCGAATGCCTCTGCAGACTTACTCTGCATGGCTTCCCTGATTCTGCAAAACCTGCGAAAGGACCCTAGGATTCGTGGTATCAATGAGAGGGATCATTCTTGGCTGGCAACCCTTCTTGATCCACGTTACAAGGGTAAAGTTGCAGAACTCATCCTGCCTTCGCAAAGGGAGCAGAGGATGAAACATCTTCAGGAAGCCTTGAAGAAAAGTTTGTGTAACGCATTTCCAGACACTGGGAGATTACAATTTCCTGGTGTTTCTGAGGCTTCGTTCGGTCAGAGATAGAGCGGTGGAGAAGGTGGCCGGCTGACCGATGCCTTTTAAACAATTTTTCAGTCCTCAGCGCCAAGGTCTGATAGGTTCAAGCAACCATCGCCAGCGTCTGCATTACATGGTGCAGGAATATCTAGGGGCAAGAGCAGATTTGTAGACCTTTCCAACAGAGCATCCACTGGGTTACTGGGTCTTGAGGATGGACCACTGCCCAGAACTTGCTCAATATGCAATCGAGCTACTGGCCTGTCCTTTCTGAACGCACATCCCATGCTGCTGGAGGGTTTGTAATGGATCAATGAGTGCGCCTGTTCAGACTCCGTTGATAGGCTCACATTTATAAAAATGAATCAGTCCTGGATCAGCAGCTATCAAGCACCTGATGCTGATGTAACTGATTGAATTTGCTATGGGTCTGGGATCCCTTGAAGACTGCCTATGCTGCCTATCCTATTCCTCGTGAATCTTGATGATGCTATTTTCCAACAATATTTTTGGTTTAGGGCACCACCACCACCCAAGGCCCAATTTTTCTGCCCCTGTTTAACAGGGGCATGTAATTACAATTTTTGATATAATATTTAACAGCAGGGCCTGTTCCTGCGCCCAACAAGAGTAACTGTGGGGGGTTACAGTGTTGTGGCACCACCACTCAAAGCCAAATTTTTCTGCCCCTGTTTAACAGGGGCATGTAATTACAATTTTTTAAATAATATTTAACAGCAGGGCCCGTTCCTGTGCCCAACAAGAGTAACTGTGAGGGGTTCCTGTGTTGTGGCACCACCGCCACCACCACCCAAGGCCCAATTTTTCTGCCCCTGTTTAACAAGGGCATGTAATTACACTTTTTGAAATAATATTTAACAGCAGGGCCCGTTCCTACGCCCAACAAGAGTAACTGTGAGGGGTTACAGTGTTCTGGCACCACCAACACCTAAGGCCCAATTTTTCTGCAGAGTGTATTGTGCAGTCCTTATAGTATATATACTGCAGTTCAGAGTATATACTGCCTGGGGGCCTGGGAGACCCCCACGCCATTTTTTTTTACATTTTGGCATGGGGTTCCCCTTAATATCCATATCAGACCTGAAGGGCCTGGTATGGATTTGGGGGGGGGGGCACCATGCCATTTTCTTTTATTTTGGCGTTTTTTTTCAATGTTTTTTTTGTATATTGCCGGGATCAAGCAATACATTACAGCTGCGAGCAATTTTAAATGACATTTTTTCCTTTAGAAATGTCATTTTGCTGCGGGACTGTTATGAACATGGGAAAGATGCGCTACTTTACAGGGGACCCCCCCTAGGAACGATATTTAAAGGAATATATCATTTTTATTGTTTCACTTTAAGCATTATTAAAATGACTGCGGCCGTTTCACACTGCTCCGTTTCAGGAGCAGTGTGTACCATCACACTGTACCAAAGTACTTTCAGGGGAAGATATACAAGGGGTTGCCCCCACTGTGGATTTATGCATATATAGTTTTCAGGGGAAGATACACAGGCACACGTTACAGCTACCTTTTGTGATATATATTTCAAGTTTGAAATTCTGGCTTTGGCTATTTTGGTGTTGTGGTGCCCATCCAGGGAAAGCCTTGCGTAGACAGTAGCGTATGTCCGGATCAGTGAGACCTGTTTCTATACCCCCCAATGTGTGTCCTAAGGAAGCGATCCAGCAAAACGCATTGGCGCACAGGGGCTCACACATGTTTTGATGCCATACTGTTGAAACATCATCTCTTTCTTTGGGTATATGTAACGTCTGTCTTTTCTGGCCATTGCGTGGACGATACATTTTTATAATTTTATATTGCTTGTGTCTACATATTTATGTTTAATAATACATTTTTTAAGACAATACCTGTATATTGTTGTTCCAATCTGCTTCCAAAGTCCGACCTAGAGGGTTTCTTTTTTTCTTTTCCAATGAATTTTACGGATGTGGCACCTGAGTGATTCACTTTAAATTATTCAGCTTTGAAAATGAAAGCTATGAGCTGATTGGTTACCATGCACAGCTGCTCCAGATTCTGTCTGCTCTAGTTTCGATAAATTCCCTAAGGACTCATTCAGACAGTCCTTAAAACAGGTCCTGTATGCTGAGCTATTTTTTTCTGCATCTGCATCCACCAGAGAGCTTCACCTATAGAAGTAGGTGCACAGATCCATATGCAGACACTGTGAATTTGGATACATGCGTCCCTTCCTGTCTGTGTGTCAAATTTTGACATTCGACTATGTGCATGCAAAAATAAAAAATAAACAACACACGTGAGTGTGTAGCTCAGCGCTGCAATCTGAAAGTGTCTACATCCTAGCTACTTAAGAATGATGTAACTGAAAGTTAAAAGTCAGTTATTAGAAAAGATAGTCCCAATGGTATAATTAGGGGTCGCGTGTGTGTACATGAAAGTTCAAAGACAACTGCTCCTGGTGGTAGGCTGCTTCCAGTGGCAGGCTGGGGACCCATTAGCTGTAGAAACAAAAGGCAAGGGGAGGGGGAGAGAGAAGAATCTGGCGCAGTAACGTTTAATTCATAAATGAGTAAATAAACAAGCAAAAAATACAATATAATAATAATAAAATTTAGCAGGCTTGTCAGGGTGACAGTATCAATCCGAGGGAACCAGCGGCGGGTGCAGCACATGTAAGTCTCCACTGTACCAGAGTGAGATCAGGATGGCAGTATCAATCCGAAGGAACCCGTGGGACTTCAATTTTCTCCACTGCTGCCGAGGTGAGATCAGGGTGATGCCAGCTGGAAAGCTTGGTGACCGGGCAAGGGAGATCTGTCAAAGCCTGGTTCCGCCTACTATAAAAATTGCTCAATTGCCCCGTTTCAGGGGCAGGCTCATTCGTCAGCCTCACTATGTCCACGCAGCTGCTGCGTCCCAATTGACTTTGACTGGAGTGCCTACACAGGGATGCACAGGACACTAAGTATCTCCACGCGGTAGATGGCCATCACACGGCATGGACGTATATGTGAATAAGGCCTAATTGTCATGTGGGCCAGATAGCAGGAAGGAGGAGATGTCTGGTATGGGTTTTTTTTTATTTTAAATCATACATAAGTAGGTGGATGCTGCATCTGTCCCCCTGCCGGCTCTAAGGCTGAGAACCAAGTAATCAAACACTGAAGATCACTCAGTCCTCAGTGCTCCCTGTGCCCCCCCTCCGTGCTCACTGAAACTCTGGGCTGTGGAGGGGACGGGAGCGGCATACTCACGGTTGAGTTGGGTGCCAGTCTAGGCATGTGGGCGGATCCCGACCTGGACTGGCTCTGTGACGTCAGCCGACAGCCCGCTGTCAGCTGAAAACAGATCACAAGGGGTCACAGGAGTGCAAAACAATCTGCAGTGCTGTGATCCACAGGAAAAGTATAGCCAAGCAAGCAATAAATCTATCACACAACAAATCTATCTCTCTGCTGCTGTTTGCCATTACTTGCGACAATTGATAAATGTCCCTATTTATGTTGTGAACTCACCCTCCAGGGCCCAGGAAGGCTTTTCCTCACCCCAGGCTTTAGATCTAGGCTCTTTGTCCCTGAAGCTGGCAGATCCTTCAGGCACCCTCTTTCCTAGTCCAGAGGGCCTCCACTATCCCCCTCTCATAGTTCAGGGCCTCCAGAAACCTGCTGTCCTAGTCCAGGGCCTCCAGACACCCCCTCTCCTATTCTGGGACCTCCAGACACCCCCTCACCTAGTTCAGTATCTCCCTTGCACGACCCATCCAGGGGCCTTTGCCACACCAACCAAGGCTTCCTCTACAGCCCCCCAAGTTTAGAGCCTCCTCTACACCCTGCCCTCTGAATCCAGGTCCTTTGCCACACCAACACTAATTTTCAAGTCCAGGGCCTCCTCTACACCCCCCAGTTCAGGGCCTCCGGTGTACTCTCCCCTCCTAGTCCAGGGCCTCTTTTGGATCACCCAGTCCAGGGCCTCCACTGCAACCCCCCCGTCCAGGGCCTCTTGTGTACTCTCTACCTAGTCCAGGGTCTTCCCTGCATCCCCTAGTTGAAGGCCTCCTCTGCAAATCCAGGGGCCTCCTCTGCACCTCCCAGTCCAGGGCCTCCTCTCCTAATCCAGGGTCTTTGCCACACCAACCCTTTTCTAGTCCAGGGCCTCCTCAGCACCCTGTGCTTGCCCCTTTAAGTGGGGTCCCTTTTGACACAGATGCACTGCCCTTCTCCAGATCACTGATGTTTCTTAATCCATCTCCATCCTCCGCAATCCTTAGGCGGATGTTGGTAAAACACCCAATATAAAAAAGGAAATACAGTGCTCTCCGAATTACAACCAGTGTTTTTTTATTTAAAGAATATATATACTCTCAACTTTTTTTGATGTACACTTCTGGTGCACACACTATAAAGCAGGGGTCTCAAACTGGCGGCCCTCTAGCTGTTGCGAAACTACAAGTCCCATCATGCCTGTGCTTGTGGGAGTCATGCTTGTAACTGTCAGCCTTGCAATGCCTGATGGGACTTGTAGTTTTGCAACAGCTGGAGGGCCACCAGTTTGAGACCCCTGCTATAAAGGCATATATGGGTGAAACCAACCAACAAAATGGCCGACTGTACACATTTTTTGCGGCGTGACGTCACCGGCTTCTCCCAAGTTGTTGCATCATATAATCACAAGACTTCATCAGGGGATTAATCCAAATAAATACAAATGTTCGTGAAGGGATATATGCACATGGTGAATGTATATTACGGAGGATTATAAATGCAGAGGAAAGAAATATGGTTGACACGTTTGGAAGAACTATAGCACTACAAATTCTCAAATGCAAGAATGTATGGACATTTGGGAGTTTTAATAATAATTTAATTCCTTCACATTGAATCGTGTGTTCCATGTGTTTCAAGGTATAAATTACAGTATTTGTATTGTGCGGCACCTATTCATATATATTTCTTTAGGGTTTTCTACATAGCATTATCTTGCACCCTTTTTGAATCATTATGCACCCTGTTTCTGTCTCTTTTTGCTTTATGAGAGTCTTTCTGAAGATTAATGGGTTCTCTATGTGAATTGGAGGGCATCTTTCTGCACACTGTAGCTACCTTTTAAAAATGATTTGTTTGTGTTCTGTGCCTACATACTCCAGTGATGGTAATCCATTCCTAATCATCAAAGTAATTATTATTTCCCTTGTTTGTGCTTTGTTTATGTGTTTTTTGTTGTCTTTTGCTTTATTATACATGAGGATTCTACAAAGCAGGGTGCACTGATATAAACAATACTGAACATAGAGGCATATTTCTGAAGCAGTAAATCTGACATTCACCAAACATTCACTATAAATGAATTTTCAAGACACGTGTGTTTGAAATGACAGTGATGGATTTACCAATGAATGCTTAGTGAAAGTCACATTCACTGATTTATAAACACGCCCTTATAGAGTGTTTGGTTGGATTTTTGCTCCAGCATGTATTCTAGATGAAGGCTGCAAATATGGTTTCTAGAGCAAATGAAAGAAAACTGCCTTGTCAACAACCTTTGATTGGCCACCAGAATCAATGCTGCTTTAATCAATGAAACCTTCCTGATGGTTTGCAGACATCCTCGCTTTACCTTATTTATCAAGGCATCTGTCATCTAAATAATGAGATTCTTTCTGCATATGCTTGCCAATGAAAGCCAATAGGAGTCTTAACATTTCTATCTACACCTCACATCTCTTGATTTGTATCCCCTGTCCTGCGACTCCATGTCATCCACAAAGGAAACCCTAATCTCCCCAAAAAAGGGCATCTTTCTCTCTTGTGAAAGCAAATGATCAAAGGTCATTAACTTCTGAAACAGTGTATGAGACTCTTAACCTGGAAAGACTTGTCAAATCTGCATACAATATGAATCAGATGCACAAATACTGTACAAGTATATTCGGTAATACCGAACTGGTGGAACCCAAGGTAAAGCCTAATAACCTGGAAGCATCAACTACGACCTTTGAGTATTTTTTCGTAGGTGCCAGACTTCAAGTTTGAGAAAATAAATGAACCGCCAGAGGGATTACTGTAATGTGGTTCTAGTTATATTTAGGAGGATGCAAAAATTACTAAATTTTCAGACTTGTCACAATGTCAGCATTCAAGTCATAAATTTTAACACAGAACATATGGGCAACAAAACAGCTTTTGGGTATAAATTCTTTGTGATGTACAGTATTCAGCAAGACGAAAGAATAATTTGATTATGAGGCTTATGATTATTTTGAATTTAAAAGAAAATTCCAAGGCACAAATGACGGAATTTCGATCTAATGTATGTTAATGGGGGGCTAAAAAAATGTTTATTAACATTAACTAAATACATTAGGATACGAGAATGTTGCATAAAATAACGTAGAGTACAGAATGCAATAACCCTAAGTAGTCACAGACTAAATTCACTAAGTTTAACCATTTTTCTTACATGACTGTCAGTGATGGTTGTTATGGCAAACAAAGATCATTAAGACTTAGTGACTTGAGCCTCCTGTTTTATTTACTGTAGTTGTAGTAGTCCAGACATGTATTCTGTTTGGTTGCTGCAGGTTACCAAACTGTTCACACTCACATTCTATGCATTCTACACCTTCTTATTAATTATTCGGCATTATGTGTTTACCCTACCTATATTTTGTGTTACCATATGACCCACAATTTACATGTTTTACCAAATACAGTAGAATGCACCTCATCAAATAAAAATGTATTCAATATTTTACATTTAGTGGAAATTTACTGTATTATGGTAAAATAGTGGTCCATCTGTGGACATTTAAAGGCTAAGTTTACCTTTTCCAAAAAAACAATGTATGCAGTCAAGGGGCAAAAGTAGAAATAACAAAAAACTGTGCAGCTTTATAAAATGTTCATTAATTTTATTGTCATACCCGTAGGCCATTTGAGCCCACCAGGAGTCTGACCACAAAACTCCCAGTTAGCAATCCCCATGTCCTGCTTTATTTCTAGGACGTGAAAACAATAAGACGCTAATTCCCAGCATTACAGGAGTGAAAAACAATAATTGTTGCTGTGACAGACCTAGCCGGGAGAGAGACTTTTGGAGGGGACTGAATGCTAGCCTCTTGCCGATCGATCGTGGGCCCTGGCATTTGGGGGAACGGTGCTCTTTGTGAGCTGTATGCCTGGGGACTCTTGAGGTGGTATTACTGGGGATTCGGGTCCTGGTCCCCCAGGACACACAGACTCTGGGGACCCTGTGTATGCCATATGGGAAATGGTGACTTGGAGGGTATGTCTTGGATTGTTTAAAATGGGACAGTAATATTTATTCCCAATATCTCCCAGGATATATATGTAAAGACTATTATTGGTTTGTTTGATTCTGAACTCAACATGTTAATTGAGTGAGCTGATCACATTAGCCTACAGGACTGGCTAGGAGACGACCAGTCTACTCCTACTATAAGTGTTGATGACTAGGCTGAGGAGGGGAGAGAACATTGTTTGTATTGTTAATTGTAATTAGCTCCAGCTATTGTGAAAATGTCCTGTGGTTGTACTTATGATAATGTATAATATACTGTGTGAAGCTCGGTGACTACAAGTCTGGGCAAAAGGTCATGTTAGTAAACTAGCTCATGTTAATTAGGTTAATTAGGTTACAGGTGTATTGTTAGAGTAATATGAGCAGGAGGTATGCACCTCTTCTTTTACTGTATAAAAGAGCCTGTATTCCTGTCAATAAAAGAGATCCCTAATTGAACTTACATACAGCCTGCCTGGTGTTTGTTCTGAGCTATCACAACTGGATTCGAACGGCACATAGCTGTAGTTCTAATCCCGGAGCATCAGATGACTGAACCATCAGACGTTGCAATCTGCAATATGATTCTATAGCAGCAGAGGAGTGTCGGGAGAGTGAAACCGAGCGAACAGGGGCTTGTTACAGTTGCATCCTAGCAACAAGGCAGGAAGTGGAGATTGCTAAATGGAAGTTTTTGGCCAGGCTTTCAGGGGATCCAAATAGCCTACAGATATGACAATAAAAAAAAAAAACATTTTGCATAGTTGCACGTTTTTAAAATATATACTGGGGCCCCTTTACTGCATTGGCTATTTTCTGGAAAGGGTGGACCTAGTCTTATTCATTTTTTGTACAAAAAGAAAAACAAACAAAAAATAGAGTTAATATATTTTCTAAAACTTTGGCTGGGAAAACTGATTTTCTACAAAAATAAAGGATAGTCATTGTTCTGAGGGGTATGGGTTTACATCACAGGTTGAACTTCCTACTAGAAAAAAGTACCAATGTTCCCCATTTGAATTACATTACAATAGGTGTTAGGGGGTGATGTGTCCCCTAAAATAATATAATTTTAGAGAAGCATAGTACGATTTTAATTTGAAGGGTATCTCATTTTTATATACCCAATGTTTACATACATAGTTACCCCAACTATCAACTATAATGTAAGAAAAGTGAAAAAACTGAGAAAACAAACGATGACACATCAGATGCTAAATTGGCTTAAATTACTTTCCAGGGGACATTTGTGATCTTTGATTTATGCTAAACTTCTGACTATTTATATGGACAGGATGGTGATTTATAGGGATGAACTTTCTGTTCGGGTCGAATATGAGTTTGACTCGAACACTGGCTGTTCGCCCGTTCGTTGAAAACCGAACATTATGGGCCGTTCTCACCAAATTTGAGTGGTGCGTAACAGCCCATAATGCACTGCGGGAGCGCAGTGCATTGCTGTATGGTGATTGGTCAGAGCATGCACCATGACCTGCATGCTTTGGCCAATCACAGCGTCCTCAGCTAAGAGAGCCATAATTGGCCAAAGGCAGGGTGCCTTTTGCCAATCATGGCTCAGGGGGACTAAGTCCACGCCCCACACTATATAAGGCCGCCTGTACGTCGGCCTCGTTTAGTAGTGTGTCATTGCCGGCGTGGACGGAAAGAGAGTGTCATCTATATTGAGCAGGCAGGCAGATTATTCAGTTAGCTGCAGTGTATTTAATATATATATATATATATATATATATATATATATATATATATATATATATATATATATATATATATATATATATATATATATATATAGTTAGTCTCGTGTGTATATATATATATATATATATATATACCGTATATATATATATATACCGTATATATATATATATATATACACACACACTGTATCCAGTTTAGCTAGATCTGACTGCAGTCTGTTCCTGGTGTACTGTTTCTAATATACTTCAGGCAGGTAGGTGATTCAGTTAGCTGTAGTGTATTTAAAATATATATTCAGTCAGTTTCGTATATACAGTATATATATATATATATATATATATATATATACAGTATATATATATATATATATATATATATATATGTATATATATATCCACTGTATCGAGTTTAGCTATATCTGACTACAGGCCGTTCCTAGTGTACTGTTTCTAATATACTTCACGCGGTGTACACAGTATACAGTGCTGTGCACCCATACTGCAGTGGCTCATACTTTTCTGGTGATCAACACAGTACACCCATAGTTGTTATTAAACTTCTGTTGGTGTACACAGTACCGTGCACCCCTAGTGCAGTTGCTACTACTTTCCTGGTGGTGTTCACAATACATACATTGCACCCATAGTTGTTATTAACCACTTGCTGCCTGCCATATAGCAGAATGACGGCGGCAAAGTGGTTTCAATACCCTGACTGGGCGTCATATGACGTCCTCAGGATATTAAGCCGCTGCACGCCCCCGGGGGCATGCACCACGGCAATCGTTGTTGCGGTGTGTCAGTCTGACACACCACAACTCTGATCTAGGTAAAGAGTCTCTGACTTCGTCCAATCACGGCTGATCACGATGTAAATAGGAAGAGCCAGTGATCGGCTTTTCCTCACCCGCGTCTGACAGACGTGAGTAGAGGAGAGCCGATCGGCTGCTCTCCTGACAGAGGGGGTCTTTGCTGATTGTTTATCAGCACAGCCACCCTCAGATCCCACCCAGGACCACCATCATGCCGCCCAGGACCACCAGGATGACCATCCACACAAGACCACCAGGTATGCCCCCCCTAGACCCCCATAGAAATACCAATCTGTGCCCAGGCAGCTGCCAATCAATGCCCAGGCAGCTGCCAATCAGTGCCCACTCAAATGCCTACCACTGCCAGTGCCACCAGGGATGCCTATCAGTGCCACGTATCAGTGCCCATCAGTGCCACGTATCAATGCCCATCAGTGCCGCCTATCAGTGCCGCCCAGCAGTGCCCAGCAGTGTCCCCTATCAGTGCCCATCAGTGCCCAGCAGTGCCGCCTATCAGTGCCACCCATAAGAATCCATGTTTGCAGCCTTTCAGTGCTCATCAGTGTCACCTATCTGTGCCCATCAGTGCCACCCATGAGTGCCCATCAGTGCTGCCTATCAATGCCCATCAGTGCTGCATATCAGTGCCGCCTACCAGTGCCCATCAGTGCCGCATATCACTGCCCATCCTCAGTGCCCGACAGTGTCCGCTCATTGGTACCACCTCATTAGTGGCGCCTTATCAGTACCTGTCAGTGCCGCCTTATCAGTGCCCATCAGTAAAAGAAAAAACTTACTTATTTACAACATTTTATAACAGAAACAAAAGCAAAACTTTTATTTTTTTCAAAATGTTTGGTCTTTTTTTATTTGTTTTATGGGAACAAAATGATAAAAATGTAGTTTGGGTACAGTGTTGTATGACCGTGCAATTGTCATTCAAACTGCAACAGCGCTGAAAGCTGGGCAGGAAGGTGTCTAAGTGCCCTGTATTGAAGTGGTTAAACTTCTGTTGGTATACACAGTACCGTGCCCCTCTAGTGCAGTTGCTACTACTTTCCTGGTGGTGTACACAATACATACAGTGTACCCATAGTTGTTATTATACTTTTGTTGGTGTACACAGTACCGTGCACCCATAGTGCAGTCGCTACTACTTTCCTGGTGGTGTACACAATACATACAGTGCACCCATAGTTGTTATTAAACTTCTGTTGGTGTACACAGTACCGTGCACCCCTAGTGCAGTTGCTACTACTTTCCTGGTGGTGTAAACAGTACACAATACAGTGTTGTGTTTTTTTGCTAAACAAAATTTACAGCATGTCCGGAAGGCCACCAAGGAGAGGCAGACGCCCACAGGCCACTAAAAAAGGGCAAGCAGGCTCTGTGTCTACAGTCAACAGTGCTGGTCGTGGATACGGTGCATGCTCAGCACGTGGCCGTGAGGCACTCCTTTTTTCCTGCAGCTGGCCGTGTTATTGAGCCACAACATGGAGAAGAGTTGGTGGAATGGATAACAAAGCTGTCATCCTCTGTCACCCAGGCTCAGAGTAATTTGCCTGCCAATTCAGCTGCCAAAGCGGCCTATTCCATCGGCTCCATATCATCAGTCACTCCTTCCCTAGCCCCACCATCATGCACGGAGGAGTCCCCCGAACTATTCGACCACAGCGTCAGGTACATGCTGCAGGAGGATGCGCAGCGATTTGAAGGCTCCGATGATGGTACCCAGGTTGAGGAAGGGAGTAACGTCAGCCTAGAGCAGTGGTTCTCAACCCTTCTATTGCCGTGACCCCTTGATAAAATTTCCCAAGTTGTGGGGACCCCTAACAGCAAAATTATTTTCGTAGCATGGGTTGTCAGCACCAAAGGCAAGACAACAACACAAGAACATTTAGCACTTCCCGAGTACCTTCCACTCATACGATTTTAAAACCCCTTATGGTACTTTTTAGTATGTGCCACTCTTTCTCTTTGTTCTCTTTCCCTTTTATTTCTATCTATGCTAATTTCTTGTTTTTTTTCCCCCATCCCTCTCTCTAGCCGTCTTTCTTGTTCTTTCTCCTATTTTTCTCTCCCTTTTTCTTTGTTTCTCCCCCTGTTTTCCTCTCCCTTCGTTGTATTCTCTATTTTTTTTCCTTCTGTTACGCCTTGCTGGGGGGGTGGGGGGAGTTGGGATCAGTGGCAGTGCTGTGGGGAGTTCTGATCAGCCAACTTAAGTGCTCTTGATCAAGATCATCTCCTGATCTGAGAACTGCAGTGGGGACTTTTAATGGCAACTATAATCACAGGTAGTGTTACTCACTGTGTCCCTAGCTTCACTGTGTCTCTGACTTTGTGGTGTCTCATAGCAGTGACACCTATGCTAAAATCAGGACAGGAGATAGGGTCTCCTCCAGCCCCTCCCACTTCACATTCCTCACCAATCAGCTGACCTCTAGTCTCTGCCCCCTAGCCATGCCATGAATTTAATGGGCGGCTGCGAAGAGGCTGAGTGGGCGGCCACGGGCTCCAGGAACAGCCCAGCTGGGGATGGCCACAAAAAGGCTGGGAGAGCAGTGCGGGCTTCAGGAACAGTCCAGGATTTGGTGACCCCTGGCAAATCGTCATTCGACCCCCGAGGGGGTCCCGACCCCCAGGTTGAGAACCACTGGCCTAGAGAGAGGGGGTGCCCAAGAAGGTCAAGTAACTGACAGTCATGTTCCCCCAGCTGCAGCATACTGCCAAGTTTGCTCCAGTGATGAGGAGGGAGGGGATGATAAGGTCACTGACCCAACTTGGCGGCCTGAGAGAAGAGAGGAGGAGGAGGCACATCTCCAATGAGGTCAGATGCCCTCCGGGGGGCAGCTTAAGGGCAGCCACCCTATTGCATCACACTGCAGAGCTAAGCAGGTGCAGATTGCTGCTGACTCCCCGCATATTTTGAAAAGTTCTTTGGTGTGGGCCTTTTTTGACACATGTGCAGCAGATCGCACCATTGCTAGTTGCAACATATGTCTGAAGCGTATCAAGCATGGCCAAAACAGCAGCCGCTTGGACACCACATGCTTGACCAGACATATGATGACCTCCCATGCAGTTCGTTGGCAACAGCACTTAAAAGACAGACATCAAAGAACAAGGCGGACCTCTCCTTGCTCCTCATCAGCTGGGATCTCCAACCCCACTATACCTCCAGTCCTCTCAGAAACCTGCACTGAGAGGAATGAAGGTATAAAAATAGGTGCCCCAAGTACTTGCGGCCAATCTGCTAGCAGTACACCAACATCGGATTTTAGCAGGCAAATTTCCCTACACCAGTTGCTAAACCGTCTAAAGAAATTCGGTCCCAGCCATCCACATGCTCAGCGTCTGAATGCTAGCTTGGCCAAATTGCTAGCACTGCAACTGCTGCCTTTTCAGCTGGTAGACTCTGCCCCCTTTCGTGAATTTGTGGAATGTGCGGTACCTCAGTGGCAGATTCCCAATCGTCATTTCTTTTCACGGAACGCCATTCCGGCTCTCTACCAGCATGTGGAAGGCAATGTCTTGGCCTCGTTGGACAGGGTGGTCAGCAGTAAGGTGCATATTACTGCTGACTCATGGTCCAGCAGGCATGGACAGGGGCGTTACCTTTCTTTCACAGCACACTGGGTAAGTCTGCTGGCAGCTGGGAAGGATGCAGGATAGGGTTCAGTATTGATGGAGCTTGTTCCGCCACCACGCCTCCAAAATGTTTGTGGTGATTCTGCCACAGCTCTATCCTCCACCCCCCTCCTCTTCTTCTTCCTCTATGGCCTCTTCCTCTGCAGATTGCTCCTCTGAACCAGTGGTGCTCCGTAGGCATTTAAGGGGCTACGCAAGCAATCAGGCAAAAAGATGCCATGTGGTGCTTGAGTTGGTCTGCTTAGGGGACAGGAGCCACACTGGGGCAGAGATTCTGTCAGCTCTGCAGGGGCAGGCTCAGAGGTGGTTGACGCCATGCCAGCTTCAGCCAGGAATGGTTGTATTTGACAATGGCACCAACCTCCTCTCTGCCCTCCGACACAGACACTTGACCCAAGTTCCCTGTTTGGCTCACGTCCTGAATTTGGTGGTGCAGTGGTTCTTGTCCAGGTACCCAGGCTTACAAGATCTCATGAGGCAGGCTAGAAAAGTCTGTGGTCATTTCCGCCGGTCATATAATGCCAGTGCTCGGCTGGCTGACATTCAAAGAGAATGGGAGCTTGGCTTTTTTTCGCCACGCCAGTGGCTACTGATCAAGGATGCATGCACTGTTCTGCCACCATTTGAGGCAACCACAAGGATGGTGAGCAGTGACAGTGCATGCATCAGTGATATTGTCCCTCTTGTCTTCCTGTTGGAGCACACGCTTCGTTGAATAATGGACAGGGAACTTAAGGCAGAACAGCGGGAGGAAGAGGAGGACTTCCTTACCTCTCAAGGCCCCCTTTATCCAGATACTAGTATTCCTGCAGGCCCGCCGATCACACAGAAAGAAGAAGAGGAGGAGGAGGAGGAGGATTGTGTCAGCATGGAGGTGGAGGATAAAACTCAGCATCAACAGCAGTCTTCAAGGGATCGTTTGATGTCCCCAGATACCCATGGAGTTGTTCGTGGCTGGGAGGAGGTGGTTGAGGATCATGTGATCCTTAGTGACCCAGAGGACTCAGGATCGAATGCCTCTGCAAACCTACGCTGCATGGCCTCCCTGATCCTGCAGAGCCTGCGAAAGGACCCTAGGATTCGTGGTATCAAGGAGAGGGATCATTACTGGCTGGCAACCCTTCTTGATCCATGTTACAAGGGTAAGGTTGTAGAACTTATCCAGCCTTCGCAGAGGGAGCAGAGGATGAAACATCTTCGGGAGGCCTTGCAGAGAGGTTTGTGCAATGCGTTTCCAGAGCCTGGGAGTTTACAATTACCTGGTGCTTGACAACGTGTTGCTGAGACTTCGTTCAGTCACAGAAAGAGCGGTGGAGAAGGTGGCCCGCTGACCAATGCCTTCAGGCAATTCTTCAGTCCTCAGCGCCCAGGTCTAATAGGTTCCAGCAACCATCGCCAGCATCTGAATTACATGTTGCAGGAATATCTAGGGGCAAGATCAGACTTGGAGACCTTTCCACCAGAACATCCACTGGGTTACTGGGTCTTGAGGATGGACCACTGGCCAGAGCTTGCTCAATATGCAATTGAGCTACTGGCCTGTCCTGTATCCAGTGTTCTTTCTGAATGCACATTCAGTGCTGCTGGAGGCTTTGTAACCGATCACAGAGTGTGCCTGTCCACAGACTCTGTTGATCGGCTCAAATTCATAAAAATGAATCAGTCTTGGATCACCAGCTACCAAGCACCTGATGCTGATGTAACCGAATGATTTTTCTATGGATGTGGGATCCCTTGAAGAATACATATGCGGAGTGACTATCCTATTATGCTAAGTGACTATCCTATTCCTCCTCAATTTTCATGATGATAGCTTCTAAGAATATTTTTGGTTCAGGGCACCACCACCACTATCTAAGGCCCAATTTTTCTGCCCCTGTTTAACAGGGGTGCGTTATTACAAATTTTTGATCTAATATTTTACAGCAGGGCCTGTTCCTGCGCTCAACAAAAGTATCTGTGAGGCTTTACAGTGTTGTGCCAGAAAGTGAAGTGAAATCTTCTGAACAGGGGCACAGACAGCAAAACAAATGTTACAGGGTTGATGATAACCCTTCCCTATGTTATCCAAAAAGCTTAAAAATAGATATCTTGGCTGGAGCTACACTTACAAAATATACCTGTTCCAAATTACAGATTCAACTTAAGAACAAACCTACAGTCCCTATCTTGTTTGTAACCCGGAGACCGCCTGTATACTGCTGTCCAGAGTATATAGGACCTGGGGGCCCTACGCCTTTTTTAATTAATTTGGGTGCAGGGTTCCCCTTTATATCCATACCAGACCCAAAGGGCCCGGTAATGGGCTGGGGGGGGCAACATTACATTACAGCTGCAAGCAGTTTTAAATGAATTTGTTTTCATTTAGAAATGTCATTTTGTGCAGGGACTGTTCTAAACACGGGAAAAATGCGCCACTTTACAGGAATACTATAGACACCCCCCAGGCATGATATTTAAAGGAATATTACACTTTTATTGTTTCACTTTAAGCATTATTAAAATCACTGCTCCCGAAAACAAACTTTTTTTTGCATTGATCCATGTCCCCTGGGGCAGGACCCGTGTCCCCAAACACTTTTTATGACAATAACTTGCATATTAGCCTTTAAAATTGGCACTTTTGATTTTTAATCAAAAGAACCTCATTAGAAAATTGCTGTGTGGGTGGCCAACACAAGACATTAAACATGACATTAATGGGTTTCACTTGCCTGCCTAAATTGCCATACACTTAAAGGGACCCTATCATCACATGCTTCCCTATGAACTAAATTTATTTGGCTGTATGTAGTACATGTACTTATACTAGCTCTCCCAGCTGCAGCAATCTGAGCTAGCTAAGCATGGCTATCGGTGCTACAATTATGACATACATTTTTCTAACTGTAAGCAATCAGTTAACACTTCATTAATGCTATGATGCTAGGAGAATTTTTTATAGTGATATTTACTCTGCAAGGTGTTTGATACCATCTTGTACTTCAATGCAGAAGGTTTGATAGCAAAATTATATATATGTATAGATATGCAGGTTCACTTTAATGCAAACCTCAATATATATACAATTGTACCTCATATGTATCTTTTTTTGTGCCCCTGCTGCTCCTTTTAGCCTTCAAAAGTAAAGGTAAGCCAAAGACTATGCACTGCCCACATGGCAGTACTGATTGGCTTAACGTCACATCGATGAATCATGTGCTCCTGCATACAGGATTTAAATAGAGCAGCAGGACAGCAAAGAAAAGGAGATATGTTTATGGGCAGGGCTTAACCAGTGCGCTCAAAAGGAGGGAGGAGGCAGCACATGTTGGTAGTTAAACATGACTTTATATTGTACAAATAAGGCAGCTTACAGAAATGGCACCACATATGTTGTGGGTTACATATTTCTTCAAGCAGAAAGGTAATGTCTGTAAACAAAGTATTTTTTAATAGCAACATACTGTAATACAGGGCCGATCCTGGCCGGGGTGCACGGGGTGCTCCCTTCCCTCCTCCTCTCCTTGTCCGCCCACCTGTCACCGCCACTGACCACTGTGCCCATCCCCCCTCCCTCCTCCTGTCAGAGGAAGAGAGCGAAACAGCCGGAGACTGGAGGCTGTCTCTGTGTGCAGAGAGAGACCAGCCACGGCCGTGCAGTGATGTCACGGAGGGGCGGTCCGAGCCCGACCCCAACGTGTTCCACTTCTCCTCCTTGGTGTAACTCCTGCCTCCTGCCCAAGCTTGACAGCTGCCTGACATGCTCTGTTCTCTACCCAGGCGGCGCAGCTACACACCGTCCTCTCCTCTCCAGCTGCCGCCCAGGTGTTTTTAATTAGCCTAATGGAGGAGGGTGTCTGTACTAATGTAGGGGGGGTGATTTGTCCTGGGGGTTCTGTACTAATGTGGGGGGGTGATTTGTCATGGGGGGTCTATACTAATGTAGGGGGGGTGATTTGTCCTGGGGGGTCTAAACTAATGTAGGGGGGTGATTTGTCCTGGGGGTCTAAACTAATGTGAGGGGGTGATTTGTGATGGGAAACTGTACTAATGTACAGGGGATGATTTGTCCTGGGGGGTCTGTACTAATGTAGGGGGGGTTTGTCCTGGGGGGGTCTATACTAATTTTGGGGGGTGATTTGTCCTGGAGGGGTCTAAACTAATGTAGGAGGGTGATTTGTCCTGGAGGGTCTGTACTAATGTAGGGGGGTGGTTTGTCCTGGGGGGTCTGTACTAATGTAGGGCAGGTGGTTTGTCCTGGGGGGGTCTATACTAATGTAGGGGGGTGATTTGTCCGGGGGGTCTAAACTAATGTAGGGAGGGGTGATTTGCCCTGGGGGGTCTGTAGTAATGTGGGGGGGGTTGTTTGTCCTGGGGGGTCTAAACTAATGTAGGGGGGTGATTTGTCCTGGGGGTCTGTACTAATGTAGAGGGGGTGGTTTGTCCTGGGGGGTCTATACTAATGTAAGGGAGTGGTTTGTCCTGGGGGGGTCTATACTAATGTAGGGGGGGTGGTTTGTTCTGGGGGGTCTAAACTAATGTAGGGGGGTGATTTGTCCTGGGGTTCTGTACTAATGTGGGGGGGTAGTTTGTCCTGGG
This sequence comes from Lithobates clamitans, assembly GCA_037952925.1. NCBI lineage: Eukaryota > Metazoa > Chordata > Amphibia > Anura > Ranidae > Lithobates > Lithobates clamitans. Next base: position 1,563,779 of record JBBGZY010000661.1, read on the forward strand.
GGGTTCTATACTAATGTAGGGGGGGGTGATTTGTCCTGGGGGGTCTAAACTAATGTGGGGGGATTTGTCCTGGGGTCTGTACTAATGTGGGGGGTGGTTTGTCCTGGGGGGTCTATACTAATGTAGGGGGGATGATTTGTCCTGGGGGGTCTGTACTAATGTAGGGGGGTTTGTCCTGGGGGGTCTATACTAATGTAGGGGGGTGATTTGTCCTGGGGGTCTAAACTAATGTAGGGGGGTGATTTGTCCTGGGGGGTCTGTACTAATGTAGGGGGGTGGTTTGTCTTGGGGGTCTGTACTAATGTGGGGGGGTGGTTTGTCCTGGGGGATGTATACTAATGTAGGGGGGGTGATTTGTCCGGGGGGGTCTGTACCAATGTAGGGGGGGTGGTTTGTTCTGGGGGTCTATACTAATGTAGGGGGGTGATTTGTCCTGGGGGTCTGTACTAATGTAGGGGGTGGTTTGTCCTGGGGGGTCTAAACTAATGTAGGGGGGGTGATTTGTCCTGGGGGTCTAAACTAATGTGGGGGGGTGATTTGTGATGGGAAACTGTACTAATGTGGGGGGGTGGTTTGTCCTGGGGGGTCTATACTAATGTACGGGGGATGATTTGTCCTGGGGGTCTGTACTAATGTAGGGGGGCTTGTCCTGGGGGGGTGTTTTTAATTAGCCTAATGGAGGGGGGTGTCTGTACTAATGTACGGGGGATGATTTGTCCTGGGGGGTCTGTACTAATGTAGGGGGGGTTTGTCCTGGGGGGTCTATACTAATATTGGGGGTGATTTGTCCTGGGGGGTCTGTACTAATGTAGGGGGGTGGTTTGTCCTGGGGGGTCTGTACTAATGTAGGGGGGGTGGTTTGTCCTGGGGGGGTCTATACTAATGTAGGGGGGTGATTTGTCTGGGGGGTCTAAACTAATGTAGGGAGGGGTGATTTGCCCTGGGGGGTCTGTACTAATGTAGGGGGGGTGGTTTGTCCTGGGGGGTCTAAACTAATGAACTAATATAGGGGGGTGATTTGTCCTGGGGGTCTGTACTAATGTAGAGGGGGTGGTTTGTCCCAAGGGGTCTATACTAATGTAGGGGAGTGGTTTGTCCTGGGTGGTCTTTACTAATGTAGGGGGGGAATTTGTCCTGGGGGGTCTAAACTAATGTAGGGGGTGATTTGTCCTGGGGTTCTGTACTAATGTGGGGGGTGGTTTGTCCTGGGGGGTCTATACTAATGTAGGGGGGGGTGATTTGTCCTGGGGGGTCTAAACTAATGTGGGGGGGATTTGTCCTGGGGGGTCTGTACTAATGTGGGGGGTGGTTTGTCCTGGGGGTCTATACTAATGTAGGGGGGATGATTTGTCCTGGGGGGGTCTGTACTAATGTAGGGGGGTTTGTCCTGGGGGGTCTATACTAATGTGGGGGGGGTGATTTGTCCTGGGGGGTCTAAACTAATGTAGGGGGGTGATTTGTCCTGGGGGTCTGTACTAATGTAGGGGGGTGGTTTGTCTTGGGGGGTCTTTACTAATGTGGGGGGGTGGTTTGACCTGGGGGGGTCTATACTAATGTAGGGGGGTGATTTGTCCGGGGGGTCTAAACTAATGTAGGCAAGGTTATTTGCCCTGGGGGTCTGTACTAATGTAGGGGGGTTTGTCCTGGGGGGTCTATACTAATGTTGGGGGGTGATTTGTCCTGGGGGGTCTAAACTAATGTAGGGGGGTGATTTGTCCTGGAGGGTCTATACTAATGTAGGGGGTGATTTGTCCTAGGGGTCTGTACTAATGTAGGGGGGTGGTTTGTCCTGGGGGAGTCTGTACTAATGGAGGGGGGTTGTTTGTTCTGGGGGGTCTGTACTAATGGAGGGGGGGTGGTTTGTTCTGGGGGGTCTGTACTAATGGAGGGGGGTGGTTAAAGAAGAGGATTGTGGGACATGTAGTCCCAAGGACTGGCAGCCCCACTGTAACACAGAAACTGCAGCCCACACAGCATGCTCAGTTGAATGGGAGAGAGATAGGAGCCAGGGAAAGCTTTCAGGGAAGTGCACCCAGGACTCCAGAGGGAGAGGACAGTGCTGAGGGAACACCATCAGAGAGAGAACCCCGCTGACCTGCGCCACATGAGGGAAAGCCACACAGCCTGGCGCCATCCCTGGCGGAGAAAGGAATGGAGTCATTGCCAGAATACAGATCTGGGCTCTACCCAGCGGACTCGCCACGGGCAATTCAGTTAGCTGACACCTGATCAGAGGAACCGTTGTTGCTGTATCGCTGGGTCAGGTGAGAGGGCCGATCGCCCATTTACTAACGTCCATAGGAACTGCAGTCTCCGACCATCTCTTGTATCATGTCTGCAGTCTCTGACCATCTCTTGTTTCATGTCTGCAGTCTCTGACCATCTCTTGTTTCATGTCTGTAGTCTCTGATCATCTCTTGTATCATATCTGCAGTCTCTGACTATCTCCTGTAGTATGTCTGCAGTCTCTGACCATCTTCTGTACTATGTCTGCAGTCTCTGACCATCTTCTGTACCATGTCTGCAGTCTCTGACCGTCTCCTGTAGTATGTCTGCAGTCTCTGACCGTCTCCTGTAGTATGTCTGCAGTCTCTGACTGTCTACTGTAGTATGTTTGCAGCCTCTGACCATCTCTAGCAGTATGTCTGCAGTCTCTGACCATCTCTTGTAACATGTTTGCAGTCTCTGATCATCTCTTGTATCATGTCTGCAGTCTCTGACCATCTCCTGTAGTATGTCTGCAGTCTCTGACCATCTCCTGTATTATGTCTGCAGTCTCTGACCATCTCCTGTACCATGTCTACAGTCTCTGACCATCTCTTGTAACATGTCTGCAGTCTCTGACCATCTTCGGTATTATGTCTGCAGTCTAACCACCTCCTGTACTATGATTGCAGTCTCTGACCATCTCCTGTACTATGATTGCAGTCTCTGACCATCTCCTGTACTATGTCTGGGGGCTCTTTCTAACAGATTCTCTAACAGAAGCCCTCTCTGTGTGCATCAGAGAGACTCCCCTCCAGGTCTCATTAGCATACGCTCTTCCTGTATTTTCTTTATTGTGAAAAGATCATGGGAGGATCCCAGGGTGACGGAGAGTTCTTAGGGGAACATCTCTGTGTTTGAGTCGTTGCCATAGAAACATTTGTAAAGGGGAGGAGTTGGTAAGATGACCACGCCCACGTGGGGGCGCCCAAAATATTTCTGCACGCAGGCGTCTGTGACCCTAGGATCAGCCCTGCTGTAATATCAGCTTGCAGACCACAGAATGCCTGAGGAGCATTTCCCTTGGAGAAGCTAGATTACTAGGTCAATCTGAGATTCCCGAAGTCCATGTAGTTTATCTGGCTGATGGTGGGAGACAATTCCAAGAGGCTGGTAGAAGAGATTCCCTATAAGGTGAAATCTACTTCTTCCCTTCTTGTCAGGTACCTCTTCCTAACATTGCCGCTACTCTATCCTTAACAAGCTGGGCTCTATCCCTGAACCACTCCCACACTTTGGGTGCTCCGAATGATGCAGAATTTAGGCACTTATGTGTCAAGATAGCTGCCCAAATCTTGCAGGACTTGAGAATCCAATAGGAAATTCAGCCACCCCAAGATGCATCAGCAGAGCATTTAATGAAGTAAAGTGTTAGTAGAGCTCTTCAAAAGAAAGACTCAGGAGGAAAATTGTGTTGTTTGGGAGAATATGATAGAGTATCAGATGACTGTGGTGGGTATTTCGCATATAGGTACATTTTCACAGGACCAAAGAAGTCAGGCACAGGGCAGCAGTGTTACACAAAAGGAAATAAGCTCACAAAAGTTCAGTTCATATGAACATTTTTATTTTGTTTACTTAAGCCGCGTACAAACGGGCGGACTTTTGGACCGGACTGGTCCGACAGACTTTCCGGTGGACTTTCGACTGACTTTTGACGGACTTCCGACTGACTTTTTAACGAACGGACTTGCCTACACCCAATCACACCAAAGTCTGACGGATTCGTTCGTGATGACGTACACCAGACTAAAATAAGGAAGTTGATAGCCAATAGCCAATAGCTGCTCTAGCGTCGGTTTTTGTCCGTCGAACTAGCATACAGACAAGCGGATTTCTGGGTCCAGCGCAGTTACGACGTAAAGATTTGAAGCATGTTCCAAATCTAAAGTTCGTCAGATTTTCGACTGGAAAAGTCTGATGAAGATCCGATGAAGCCCACACACGATCAGATTGTCCGCTGGACTTGGTCTGTCGGGAACCAGTCCGGTCGAAAAGTCCGCTCGTGTGTATGCTGCATCAGTTACATAGTCTGGTTAAAAAAAGACAAGTTCATTTAGTTCAACCAATAAAAGGGAAAGAGCACTAAACTCAAGTTAGGCTTGAGCTTTTAAGAATACTGTGGGGTTGATCTACTAAAACTGGAGAGTGCAAAACTGGTGCAGCTCTGCATAGAAACTAATCAACTTCCTGTTTTTTTTTGTCAAAATTTCATTGAACAAGCTGAAGTTAGAAGCTGATTGGCTACCATGCAAAGCTGCACCAGAGTTTACACTCTCCAGATTTAGTAAATCAACCCCTATATACAAAGGTGTGCACAGCCTATTGCATTAGGGTGTGCACCCCAAAGCTCAAACACACATGCGCATGTATATGTATGTATGTATGTGTATATTACACACACACACTCTTATGGCAGAGCCGATGCAGTGAAAGAGAGGTATGGTAGCACTTTATTCATGGCAGAACTGGTCAGAGGGAGACATTTCCCATCTCCCCACCGGCACATAGAGTGATAATGCTAATGCGCTTGGGGTGATTAGGGTGTGCCCAGGCACACCTGGCACACCCCCTGTGCACGCCTATGCCTATATCTCACTATATATTCTCAACCCACACAATAGGAATGAGCATTAATGACAGTAAAAATTGTATACAAGCCTTCCTCAAGGAAGCAAATATGCCCACTCTGGAGGACCTCACAGTTATATCTCCTGAGAATTTGATCTCCACAGAAAGAAAATTCACTTTCACAAATTAAACTGGGAAAGAGAGCAGACCCAGGCAGGTGGCCTACTGTATTGTATGTTCAGTTAGCACCAGGTCAGGGCGAAGGTTTCCTGCCACCTTCCCTGAGTGTGTTTGTGGGCCTTTTCTGGGGTCCAGCCTCCCACCGTATGTTATAAAAGGTAAGAGGTCCAGATCCTATGGGGCTTGGGACTTAAGAAAAATTTGGACACGTGCAGTTGCTTGCTGGGACCTTTGGTCAACGTTGGAGCAATGACTCATCAGGACACCCCCAAGAACATGGGCATCTCCTTCAAGTGTTTCCAGAGTATGGGCTTTACCCACAGAGACTTCTCCTGTGCAGGAAACCTGGGAAGGCCATAGTTAGGTGTAGTTAGAAGAAAGATGTTTATACATGTTGTACATGTTATGTTGAGCTTTCACTAAAGTTGTTCAACAGCTCTGAGCCTGGTCTAAAGTCATAAAAGGAGTGCATGTTGAGTCTTGGAGTACTCCTAAAGAACCTGGGTTTGTAATAGCACTATGGGCTATGGGTACACCACTACAAGAGGTTAACCTGCAAGGCTGAGAAGAGCAGGGAGTTGCTATGGGTAATAGGAAGAAAGAACAACTACAAGAACCAGTTGTTGGCGTGGTACCTGCTTAAGTTACAGGTCCTCCAGTATCGAGGGTGTCGATGCTCTCACAGCATCCCTAGCTGTCCTCCGGTCACTGGGAGAAGACTAGCGTTACGGAGATCTAAGGCCTGATCACTAGGTACGAGAAGGAAAGAGTTAACTTGGACACGTATAGGACCTGGGAGTTACTGGGAGTGAGACAGCAGGGGTACGCTGGACTGGTGGAGTGGGCAATGGCTCTGCATGTCCCTCCTAAGGCAACCTATACATCAGTACAAATTTGAAGTTATTTGGGACTGTTAGAAATTCTGTATATAGCCCTACAGAACAGACAGTGCACAGTCCACATGGACTTTGCTGCTTAACTGCAGACAGGAAACAGGAACTTTATTATACAGAGAAAAGACATAGATATTACCATAGAGCAGTTACATACTTATAAACACTGTCATCTATTGCTGTTTCAAAAAGATTTATTTGTTCCAAACAATAAAAACATACTCACATTTACTCTGTATGTTAAAGCTTTTTGTTTAAAAAACAGGAAGCCGTGATAATCCATGATGTGTGGCTTCAAACCGGAAGTAACACAAAGACGCTAAAAGCTCCGCCCCGGCAGAGCTTTTAGCGTCTTTGCGTCACTTCTGGTTTGAAGATCGTGGATTATCATGGCTTCCTGTTTTTAAACAAAAAGCTTTAACATACAGAGTAAATGTGAGTATGTTTTTTATTGTTTGGAACCAATAAACCTTTTTGAAATGGTATTATACTATGGGAGTATTTTTCTTCTACATGTGGGAGGCACAAGTGAACACATATTAAAGCGGGGTTCCACTCAAATTTTTAACTTAATCTTACCCCCTTCAGTTAATTGCATAGATGTTCGAATGCCGCACGAAAAAAATTTTTATCGCTGTAATTACCTTTATATTGTACTTTATTGTGGCACTTCCTGTCTCTCCTCCCATGGGAGTAGGCGTGTTTATTGCCTTTCCCCGGCGCCGCACTGTCTCCTGGGAGCTTAGTGTCAGGCTTCCCAAGATTCAGTGCGGGAACAATGATCATGCTTGTGAACAAGCTGCGAATGAACAACTTTCACCGCATCAAGGAAATCAATGCTTGTGGGCTTCACATGCCCACAAGCAAGATGGAAACAGCCAGCATCACATTTTTAAAGTTATTCTTCAGTACTAAAACAGACAGAGGCGGAAATATTACACCCAAACTGTGAGTATTATTGTGGGGTTAGCAAAGTGTCTCAATGACCTAAAAAAAAAAAGATTGGTCGCCGGACTCCCACTTTAAGAGCAAACCAAGCCATGGATATGGATACTGCTGCACAGTGGCAAATACTGTGAATGCATAATACCCCATCGAGGGGTGAGTATTTCTGGTGAGTGCACTACCTTTAGGGGCACTGTAAGGAGCACCAACACAAAAGTATATATGATTGAAGAGCACCTGTCACTTTTATATTATTCATACACCTTTAAGAACTGCATATATATTTTCTAAGGATTGCATTTTTTAAGGACTGCATATATTTACTTACCAAGGACTGTACATATTCTAAGCACTGAGGTTGGTCATATTTGATTGAAGACTACCTGTCATTTTGGATTTTTATTGAATGATTGTGTATATTCATAGATTTTCAGCACCAGTCACTTTTATAAAATTGTTCTGTTTGCACATTATGCATATGAGTTATGTCTTGGCACTAGTCACTTTATAATTAATGCACTTAAGTTTGTTTAAAGAAATAATGTACTGAGTAGAGAGTGAACCGGAAGTACCCAAACCCCAAAACACAAGAACAGCGCCACACCTACACTTTTTCAAACCTATCATTCTATACTCCACACATGTGGTCGTATTTGTAGGGGCAGTAGTTCCTATTACACCTAGCCAGTTGCGTGGAACAACCCATAAACTTGTCTACACAAAGGTGGCTCATCTCTCAGTCAGGGACTGCCTTACTGTTCGACTCTTCACATGACCGCAGCTTCTGCCTGGTCCCCGGCATTGGTGAGCACACCTTCAGGTGAGGTGTTATGGGCGCAGCCAGACCCCGTCACATGCCTATATGTACTCCTGAGAGAGAAACATTAAAACTGCTCAGACACCCTAAGACATAAATGAGAAAAGGAACTCAATCTTACAAAACTAGAGCAAACATGGTGAGGTATATGTCTGTACATAAAATCCCATACAGTAGCCATATCCAAAAAAAAACTAACAACAAGATTTTGATACATTGGTACTAAACTCCAAGTGTTCTAAATAGAATAAACCAGCAAATATTCCGAAAGTGTTGGCGATGTCACAAAGAAAAGGGCATGCTGTCACTCATATGGGGTTTTGTTCAGCAATCCAGTCATTCTGAAAGTGTATTTATGATTTGCTGACAAAGATTACAGGAGCTACATTTAAACTCACACAGGAGTTCTGCCTTATCCATGATCAGTGCATCCCTTTTCCTTTCACCAAATTCCCTCCACAGACATCCATGTTCCATCCATCAATGAACCATGAGCTGTGATACCTAGACAATAAAGATCCACAAACACCCCCATTATAAAGGATTCAGAAATTGATAAACCAGGTAAACTTTATCTGTGGTATGGGGGAATTGATGTTTACTAAAACTAGCCACAGATAAATTAAAATTTGGCCAGTTCAGCAAGGCCTGGTTGAATCTAGATTCATGCATAGCCATGCTTGTTCATCAGAAGTCAATCGTTATATTGACTTCTGTTGAACAGGAATAGTGGAAAACTTTTGACGATTATTGTATTCTGACAGAGGAGAATCCCACCATCAGAATACAATATCCTTGTAGAGGAGATGCCTCCATCCACCTCAGCTTTGGTTGGAGGAAAAAAAAAAACAATCATCTATGGCCAGCAAGGCAGACTGGAAACCTTTACTACAACATAGTATTGCTGGAAATATTTCCTGACAGCTCCATGTCAGCCTACCACTGGGTATGCTCTGCCCATACCCCATCTGCAGGACCTAACTCATAAATGTGACTCTCTCACTCAGACCAGTGTTCCTTTCTTTTCCTCCTCACTCGTATGACCAAGCAGCACCCCTTACCTGACTGCAATAAACTTGTGGCCGTCCACCTGTTGCTCCCTAGGTGCAGACTCCGCTGTACAGACCCTTAAATAGGGTTTTTGCGTGGATGTTGTGGCTGGCATTGGGATTATTCCCCTGCTAAATGCATGGCTTTTCCTAAGGGTGACGCCATGGCTGTGCAGCTAATTTGGAATGTAATTCTGCCTGTTTTTTTTGGTTTTTTATTTGTTTCTGTGATGCATGCTGCATCTTACTTCATTCAGTGATGTTTCTCTAGATTAAATAGATCCCCGTATAACAGCTGGGATGCTTTTTGAGCTCCACAGCAGCTTGGGGTTGAATAAACGCACTTGCTTGTGGGCTATTGAAGTGTACTCCACTTTTGTTAAAATGTTCAATGATGATATTTACAATTCCCTTGCTACAGAAAAATCCCTCTGATGGGACTTTAAAGGGCATAGACTCCAGAAAGATCAGGTTATATTAGTATATTGAAAAATATTAAAACAGGAGGTTCAAGTATAAGACTAAAACAACCCAATCGATTGCGATGCGGTTACATTGATGATACACATTAATTACCAAAGCAGATAACCACAGTGCTCTGTTAGTGGAACATACATATACAGAGTATACCCAACGCGTTTCGAGATATAGCATTGTTCCTCTACTTCAGGGGTGAATGATTATGATTATAACACTAGTAACAAATGGATATAGAGTAATATCCTGGACATCTGCATTAGTTAAAGCGGAGGTTCACTGAAAAAAAATATTAAAAGCCAGTAGCTACAAATGACTTTTAATATATGGACACTTACCTGTCCAGGGAGCCCGCGATGTCGGCAGCCGAAGTCGATCCGTCCTTCGGCTCTCGGCTGCCGCCGCCACAATCCTTGGTAAGGGAATAAGGAAGTGAAGCCGTGCGGCTTCACTTCCTGGTTCCCTACTGCGCATGCGCGAGTCGCGCTGGGCATCCTCTCAGGTCCCTGCTGTATTCTGTGTCTCACAGAATACAGCGGTGGAGGAGGACAGAGTAGGCGGCGGATGTGGCGTAGGTCACCGCAATCACCGCGGTGATCTATGCCAGGAAGTGGGAGCAAATACCTGTATTAGACAGGTATCTGCTCCCTCCTCCCCCCTGAAAGGTGCCAAATGTGACACCGGAGGGGGGGAGGAATCCAAAAAGTGGAAGTTCCATTTTTGGGTGGAACTCCACTTTAAAAACAAGGAATTTTGCTTCCATAGGTAAGCCAGGAGTCCAGGGGGTAAGGGGCAGAGAGATCCAGCCTAGACCACCCACAAAGGGCACTCAACTCAACCCCAAATGAAACACCACACCACAGGCCAAAGATAGGGTACATCTAGGCATTTAGGGCAAAAAGGGGCTGAATGTAAAGCTCCAGAATACCCAGAGGAATACCCAAAACGGGGATACAGGCACAACAATTTTCTTCATTCACTTGAGAACTGCCACCCAGAAGGAAATGGAGAAGCAGGTCAGGGATAATTTTTCAATAGAACCTCTATTGAGAGGGTCTGCAATAGTTCATATTAAGTGAAGATGGCCTGTCTTATCCAATGTGGTACATCATATGGATCTGGATGCTCAGAGGGGCGACTTTACAATTACCTTGGGTGATCTGTGTACATTGCAAAATATTATTAAAATCTGTTACAGAGTCCTATTTTTGTTTCTGTCCTGAACAAAACTTTTTCATTGTCCTGCTTCTGGCATGACTGGGTTTTGATGCATTACTCACCTGGTGAAAAGTGGCAGTATTGGCCCCAATTAACCCCTAGAGGGTTATTTCCAAGAAAACGAATTCCTACTGCATTGAATCTGTTTTTGTACTGCTTTTTTAGTCCGCAGGGCTGTAATTTGAAGTTGGTGGGTTACGTTTAAACATCTTAGTTATCTTAAGTTTCCAGATGACTTGGGTAGCATTTTACATGTTATATTATTATTTTTAATGTGCAATTCTTCTTTAGATTTACTCAGTATCTCTGCTTGTCAGGGTTTGATTTGGAACATACATATACAGAGTATACCCAACGCGTTTCGAGATATAGCATTGTTCCTCTACTTCAGGGGTGAATGATTATGATTATAACACTAGTAACAAATGGATATAGAGTAATATCCTAGACATCTGCATTAGTTAAAGCAGAGGTTCGCTGAAAAAAAAATATTAAAAGCCAGCAGCTACAAATACTGCAGCTGCTGACTTTTAATATATGGACACTTACCTGTCCAGGGAGCCCGCGATGTCGGCAGCCGAAGTCGATCCGTCCTTCGGCTCTCGGCTGCCGCCGCCACAATCCTTGGTAAGGGAATAAGGAAGTGAAGCCGTGCGGCTTCACTTCCTGGTTCCCTACTGCGCATGCGCGAGTCGCGCTGCGCGTCCTCTCAGGTCCCTGCTGTATTCTGTGTCTCACAGAATACAGCGGTGGAGGAGGACAGAGTAGGCGGCGGAAGTGGCGTAGGTCACCGCAATCACCGCGGTGATCTATGCCAGGAAGTGGGAGCAAATACCTGTATTAGACAGGTATCTGCTCCCTCCTCCCCCCTGAAAGGTGCCAAATGTGACACCGGAGGGGGGGAGGAATCCAAAAAGTGGAAGTTCCATTTTTGGGTGGAACTCCACTTTAAAAACAAGGAATTTTGTTTCCATAGGTAAGCCAGGAGTCCAGGGGGTAAGGGGCAAAAAGATCCAGCCTAGACCACCCACAAAGGGCACTCAACTCAACCCCAAATGAAACACCACACCACAGGCCAAAGATAGGGTACATCTAGGCATTTAGGGCAAAAAGGGGCTGAATGTAAAGCTCCAGAATACCCAGAGGAATACCCAAAACGGGGATACAGGCACAACAATTTTCTTCATTCACTTGAGAACTGCCACCCAGAAGGAAATGGAGAAGCAGGTCAGGGATAATTTTTCAACAGAACCTCTATTGAGAGAGTCTGCAATAGTTCATATTAAGTGAAGATGGCCTGTCTTATCCAATGTGGTACATCATATGGATCTGGATGCTCAGAGGGGCGACTTTACAATTACCTTGGGTGATCTGTGTACATTGCAAAATATTATTAAAATCTGTTACAGAGTCCTATTTTTGTTTCTGTCCTGAACAAAACTTTTTCATTGTCCTGCTTCTGGCATGACTGGGTGCATTGATGCATTAATCACCTGGTGAAAAGTGGCAGTATTAGCCCCAATTAACCCCTAGAGGGTTATTTCCAAGAAAACTAATTCCTACTGCATTGAATCTGTTTTTGTACTGCTTTTTTAGTCCGCAGGGCTGTAATTTGAAGTTGGTGGGTTACGTTTAAACATCTTAGTTATCTTAAGTTTCCAGATGACTTGGGTAGCATTTTACATGTTATATTATTATTTTTAATGTGCAATTCTTCTTTAGATTTACTCAGTATCTCTGCTTGTCAAGGTTTGATTTTTACTGAGACAAGTCCTTGTGCAGCAAGCAGAAAAACTGTTTGCTATTAACTCCTTGTATTTCTTGCTGCTGGTTTGCTGCAAAGCCATGAGAGGTCACCTCATCCTAGTAGCCAGTCGTTAAAAAGAAGGTAAGGGTCATCCGTCAGGTAAGAGTTTTTCTTTTAGGTCTATGGGAAGCGAACTATGGGCCCTTGCCATTTAGTCCCTCCAGATTTGCACATATCATGCACTGCCTAAATTGGGCCTCTGCCACTCATGTCTTGGCAGCCAAGCCCTCTATGTGAGCCACACACTCTAAAGGAGTGTTTCCACTCACCCTGTGAAGGGATTACCTATTCTGGAAATGAGCAGTCTCAAAGCCTTCCCAGGCCTTCCAAAGAGAAGTAATGGATAAACATGACTGCAAGAATGCTGCCTTGTTCAAGCAACCAAGGATAAAGATGACAACACCTAACAGGTTGTCACATTCATTAAGCATGTGGTCAATACACTCTAAAGGAGTCAGTTGCACTGACCCTGTGAAGGGACATGATCCAGGAAATTGGCACATGTCTCCTAATTAGCTCCTATAAAGTTCGAACTGTCCATCCTGCTCCGCTGGGATGTGGTCCCTGTGTTCACATGCTAAATGCATTGTCTATGAGGGAGCCCTTCTGCTGGTCTCTGTGTCGGCATATGAGGTGTAAATCACTCTCAATGGGGTAGTAGTGCAATATCATGGCTGGAGTGGACACTTGCCTTAATATTATGGAGGTTCTAAGCTTCCTTATGGATGAGACACTGCACTGCTACCTAATAGTCATTGAACAAGCTCTTTGCCTCTTTGCCTGGCTTCTGCAGAAAAACAAATGCCAATCCCAAATAAAGACCGAAGAAGGTAGGGGACAGTGCCCATCTGCTTTCTAGGCAAGCAGCCCTCTTCAGACTCTTCCAAAGAGGGACCTACGGATAAACTTGACTGTATGAATCCTACTTTGTTCAAGCGGTCAGTGATGAAGATGATGAGGACCGAAATGTTGTCACAATTCATTAAGCATGTGGTCAACACACTCTAAATGAGTTGTTTGAACTCCCCTTGTGCAAGAGTCATCTATTCTGGCAAGGTCCAGTTTTCCTTCCAAAACCAGCAACTGGTCTCAAGAGCTTTCTCAGGCTAACTAACCTTCTTCAGACTCTTCCAAAGAAATAGATGCAGATGAGGATGACCTTTATTCCATTTTTGAGCCCTTCTTTGTAAGGCTGATGATATGCCTTAAGATAGAAGGAAAGCAGTGGAAGTATTTCAAGTGCCTCCAAAGATCGCTTTGCAAATTCCCCATGGTGGCTAAATTAAGGCTCATTCTAGAAGAATGGAGCAAAAAGCATGTTTTCACAGCAGGTGTCAAAATGATGCCCTTGTGAAGAGAGAGGTGTCCAGCGTTTGGAGTCACCCCTTTTGGTCGGTGTGTCCCTTATGGGATTGGCCAGATACATTTCTTTACCATTAGAAGATGATGTGGCCTTTAACCACTTCAGCCCCGGAAGGATTTACCCCCTTCCTGACCAGAGCACTTTTTACAATTCGGCACTGCGTCGCTTTAACTGCTAATTGCGCGGTCATGCAATGCTGTACCCAAACGAAATTTGCGTCCTTTTCTTCCCACAAATAGAGCTTTCTTTTGATGGTATTTGATCACCTCTGCCGTTTTTATTTTTTGCGCTATACACGGAAAAAGACCGAAAATTTTGAAAAAAAATGATATTTTCTACTTTTTGTTCTAAAAAAAATCCAATAAACTCAATTTTAGTCATACATTTAGGCCAAAATGTATTCGGCCACATGTCTTTGGTAAAAAAAATGTCAATAAGTGTATATTTATTGGTTTGCGCAAAAGTTATAGCGTCTACAAACTAGGGTACATTTTCTGGAATTTACACAGCCTTTAATTTATGACTGCCTATGTCGATTCTTGAGGTGCTAAAATGGCAGGGCAGTACAAAACCCCCACAAATGACCCCATTTTGGAAAGTAGACACCCCAAGGAATTTGCTGAGAGGCATGTTGAGCCCATTGAATATTCATTTTTTTTGTCCCAAGTGATTGAATAATGACAAAAAAAAAAAAAAAAATTACAAAAAGTTGTCACTAAATGATATATTGCTCACACAGGCCATGGGCATATGTGGAATTGCACCCCAAAATACATTTAGCTGCTTCTCCTGAGTACGGGGATACCACATGTGTGGGACTTTTTGGGAGCCTAGCCGCGTACGGGGCCCCGAAAACCAAGCACCGCCTTCAGGATTTCTAAGGGCGTACATTTTTGATTTTACTCCTCACTACCTATCACGGTTTTGAAGGCCATAAAATGCCCAGATGACATAAACCCCCCCCAAATGACCCCATTTTGGAAAGTAGACACCCCAAGCTATTTGCTTTGAGGCATGTTGAGTCCATGGAATGTTTTATATTTTGACACAAGTTGCGGGAAAGTGACAATTTTTTTTTTTTTTTTTTTTTCTTTGCACAAAGTTGTCACTAAATGATATATTGCTCACACAGGCCATGGGCATATGTGGAATTGCACCCCGAAATACATTTAGCTGCTTCTCCTGAGTACGGGGATACCACATGTGTGGGACTTTTTAGGAGCCTAGCCGCGTACGGGACCCCGAAAACCAAGCACCGCCTTCAGGATTTCTAAGGGCGTACATTTTTGATTTTACTCCTCACTGCCTATCACAGTTTCGGAGGCCATGGAATGCCCAGGTGGCACAAACCCCCCCCAAATGACCCCATTTTGGAAAGTAGACACCCCAAGCTATTTGCTGAGAGGCATGGTGAGTATTTTGCAGCTCTCATTTGTTTTTGAAAATAAAGAAAGACGAGAAAAAAAAATTTTTTTTTTCTTTTTTCAATTTTCAAAACTTTGTGACAAAAAGTGAGGTCTGCAAAATACTCACTATACCTCTCATCAAATAGCTTGGGGTGTCTACTTTCCAAAATGGGGTCATTTGGGGGGTTTTTTTGCCACCTGGGCATTCCATGGCCCCCGAAACTGTGAAAGGCGGTGAAGAGTGAAATCAAAAATTTACGGCCTTAGAAAGCCTGAAGGCGGTGCTTGGTTTTCGGGGTCCCGTACGCGGCTAGGCTCCCAAAAAGTCTCACACATGTGGTATCCCCGTACTCAGGAGAAGCAGCAGAATGTATTTTGGGGTGTAATTTCACATATTCCCATGGCATGTTTGAGCAATATATCATTTAGTGACAACTTTGCGCAAAAAAAAATAAAAAAAATAAAAAATTGTCTCTTTCCCGCAACTTGTGTCACAATATAAATTATTCCATGGACTCAACATGACTCTCAGCAAATAGCTTGGGGTGTCTACTTTCCAAAATGGGGTCATTTGGGGGGGGTTTGAACTGTCCTGGCATTTTATGCACAACATCTAGAAGCTTATGTCACACATCACCCACTCTTCTAACCACTTGAAGACAAAGCCCTTTCTGACACTTATTGTTTACATAAAAAAATAATTTTTTTTTGCAAGAAAATTACTTTGAACCCCCAAACATTATATATTTTTTTTAAAGCAAATGCCCTACAGATTAAAATGGTGGGTGTTTCATTTTTTTTTTTCACACAGTATTTGCGCAGCGATTTTTCAAACGCATTTTTTGGGGAAAAAACACACTTTTTTACATTTTAATGCACTAAAACACACTATATTGCCCAAATGTTTGATGAAATAAAAAAGATGATCTTAGGCCGAGTACATAGATACCAAACATGACATGCTTTAAAATTGCGCACAAACGTGCAGTGGCGACAAACTAAATACATTTTTAAAAGCCTTTAAAAGCCTTTACAGGTTACCACTTTAGATTTACAGAGGAGGTCTACTGCTAAAATTACTGCCCTCGATCTGACCTTCGCGGCGATACCTCACATGCATGGTGCAATTGCTGTTTACATTTGACGCCAGACCAACGCTTGCGTTCACCTTAGCGCGAGAGCAGGGGGGACAGGGGTGCTTTTTTTTTTTTTTTTTTTTTTTTTTCTTTATTATTATTATTTTTTTATCTTATTTTTAAACTGTTCCTTTCATTTTTTTTTTTTTTAAATCATTTTTATTGTTATCTCAGGGAATGTAAATATCCCCTATGATAGCAATAGGTAGTGACAGGTACTCTTTTTTGCAAAAATTGGGGTCTATTAGACCCTAGATTTCTCCTCTGCCCTCAAAGCATCTGATCACACCAAGATCGGTGTGATAAAATGCTTTCCCAATTTCCCAATGGCGCTGTTTACATCCGGCGAAATCTACGTCATAAAATGCTCGTAGCTTCCGGTTTCTTAGGTCATAGAGATGTTTGGAGCCACTCTGGTCTCTGATCAGCTCTATGGTCAGCTGGCTGAATCACCGGCTGCATTTTCAGGTTCCCTGTTGAGACAGGAGAGCCAGAGAAAAACACGGAAGATGTTGGGGGGGGGGGGCATTCCCTCCCACTGCTTGTAAAAGCAGTCTAGAGGCTAATTAGCCACTAGGATTGCTTTTACATGAAAGCCGACCGCTGGCTGAAAAGAATGATACCAAGATGATACCTAAACCTGCAGGCATCATTCTGGTATAACCACTCAAAGTCGTGAATGGCATACCTGAAGACAAAAAAATGGTTAACAATAAAGCACAGTAAACGGTAAGGTATAAAAAATTGCATACCTGAAAAGCAAACATGATAAAACATAATAACAATAAAACATTGCAGAATAGAATACAGTAAAAAAGAGCAGAACAATAGAGAGAGAATAGAGAGAGAGAGAACAATAAAACGACAACTATTTTTATTTTATATTTTTGTTTGTGTTTTTTTTTTTTTTACACTTTTTTTTGTAACTAACTATAATAACTGTAACCGGTTCCAGGTTCGGGTCTCTCAAAATGCGATGGCATCTTGGGAGACCCTGTGAAAGTGTGCCTAGTCTGTGCAATGCTGTACCCTACGCTAATACTCAACTAGTGCATGGTAGCGTTCAAAACATTCACCAATGCAAAGACCAGGATTGTCAGGACAGGAGGGACAATAATAGCGGGTGTCACGCCTATATCCGCGCTTGCTGCAGACACAACATCTTTTTTGGGGGGGTTCGCTGGGTAGGGGTACTCGGGAGGACATAAAGAAAATGCCTCTCATGCAGCCGACTGCATTTGGTTGGGGATGTGAATGGGGGAAGTACGGGCGCTGCAGAAGCGGTGGGTTCCCAATTAGGATTGGCGAATGCAGCAGGAAGGGCACTATGGGCATGACGGGCCTGTGTTTGTCTTTTTGGTGGCAGCGGGACACTACTTGTGCTTGCCACCTCACCAGCTTGAACTGCACTTATGGGACTCGCCACGTCACCAAGTGTTACTGCAGTGCTGGTTTGACTACGACCGGGGTGTACTAGGCCGCTGGCGCTTGCCAGTTCACCAAGACGCTACAAAAAAAACTGTTAGCGATCGCAGGGATCAGGCCTGACTCTGCGAACGCTGCAGTTATGCATTTAGAGTTTTGTAAGTGACAGTGATCGATCGATACTGCACTTGGGTGGGCTGGGCCGGGCCGGGCGGAGGGGCAAAACGCAGGTGCTAGCAGGTATCTGGGCTGATCCCGCTAACACTGCGTTTTTGGGAACCCTAAACTGCTGGGGACGCTAGTATAGATCTGATCGGATCAGATATTGATCTGTTCAGATACTATACCACTAAGGGAGGTGTACGCTGCGTGCGTGGGTGTTAGTGGTACTGGCGCTAACCTGACGCTGCCTGGGGCTGGTGCTTGCCAGTTCACCAAAATGCTACCAAAAAAACTGTTAGCGATCGCAGGGATCAGGCCTGACTCTGTGAACGCTGCAGTTATGCGTTTAGTGTTTTGTAAGTGACAGTGATCGATCGATACTGCACTTGGGTGGGCTGGGCTGGGCCGGGCGGAGGGGCAAAACGCAGGTGCTAGCAGGTATCTGGGCTGATCCCGCTAACACTGCGTTTTTGGGAACCCTAAACTGCTGGGGACGCTAGTATAGATCTGATCGGATCAGATATTGATCCGATCAGATACTATACCACTAAGGGAGGTGTATGGTGCGTGTACGGTGCGTGCGTGGGTGTTCGCGGTACTGGCGCTAATCTGACGCTGCCTGGGGCAACGCATATCACCGCCGGGCGATCAGGGGGCTAAACCTTTATTCGGTAATAAACGGCGGGTGCCCTGACACTATAAAAAATAAACTAACTAACCAGCGTCACCCGTAACGGTTATACGGTGATCAGTGGTGAAAGGGTTAACTAGGGGGCAATCAAGGGGTTAAAACATTTATTAGATAGTATATGGGGGTCCCTGTCGCTATAAAACACTGACGGCGAACCTAAATATTTACGTTCCTAACTAGCGTCACCAGTGACACTAATACAGCGATCAGAAAAATGATCGCTTAGCGACACTGGCGACAGGGGGTGATCAAGGGGTTAAAACTTTATTAGGGGGGGTACTGGCGCTAATCTGACGCTGCCTGGGGCGACGCATATCACCGCCGGGCGATCAGGGGGCTAAACCTTTATTCGGTAATAAACGGCGGGTGCCCTGACACTATAAAAAATAAACGAACTAACCAGCGTCAACCGTAACGGTTATACGGTGATCAGTGGTGAAAGGGTTAACTAGGGGGCAATCAAGGGGTTAAAACATTTATTAGGTAGTATATGGGGGTCCCTGTCGCTATAAAACACTGACGGCGAACCTAAATATTTACGTCCCTAACTACCGTCACCAGCGACACTAATACAGCGATCAGAAAAATGATCGCTTAGCGACACTGGTGAGGGGGGGTGATCAAGGGGTTAAAACTTTATTAGGGGGGGTAAGGGGGGTATCCTAGACCTACAGGGGGGTTACAGTAACTGTCCTAACACTGCTAACTGTCACAAACTGACACTATGCAGTAATCAGGAAAAAAAAAAAAAAAAAAAAAAAAACCTGCTTGGTGTCAGTTTGTGACAGGGGGGGGGGGGTGATTGGGGGGGGATCGGGGGGCGATCGGGGGGGGATCGGGGGTGTATTGTATGCCTGGCATGTTCTACTGTGTTGTGTAGTGTTGTGCACTTACTTACATGTCATCTCTCCTCGGCGCTGGAACGGAAACTGACAGCCGAGGAGAGATGACATCACATCCTCTGCCTCTGTGTACTATACAGAGGCAGGGGATGTTTGTCAGTGGCTGGGAGCGATCGCGAGGGGGGGGCCACGATCGGATGGTCTCCCCCTCGTCTGTAATCGCTCCCAACCAAATGCCGACCGCAGCTGGCACAGGGGGGGGGTCCGATCGGACCCCCCACCCGCGGGAAGGCAATCACGTACTAGGTACGTGATTTTGCCTGCCCGTGCCGCTCTGCTCACGTATATAGGCGTGAGGCGGTCGGCAAGTGGTTAAGGAAGTACTCATTTAGTGCATTTGTTTATAGAAGATGAAGCTTAAATTGACAGCAAGGTTCTGTGATTGTGGACAGTCTGGCTTCCTGCCTCAAGATAAATGTCTGAGTTGGCGGTTGGCGAATAAAGAACAGGGTTATCTGACCCCTACACAGTCCTTCTGTAATGAGAAGATAATAAAAAGCTAAAAACAATAAACATGTATACCAATATACAAATGATAACTGGGTGATAAAAATCAATCTCAAATAAAACAATCAAAAATCAATGAAAGTGTAAGTGGAGAAAGTCCAATAAGTGGAACAGGCCTGAAGTAAACCAGTATAAGTCCACCACAGGGTGGTGGTTGCTCAGGAATAGAATACATTGCCGCTAGCCGGCATGTAGAGCATCTCCAAGGGGTGTACAGGTAACCACAGAGTATTGGTATACATATTTATTGTTTTTAGTGCTACATGCTTTATTATCCACTATTTAGAATCTTTTGTCATATTATTATGTAGCAGCTGTACACTTCTCATTTATTGGGTTAGCGCAGTAATATTTTCCATTTACACTTCTGTAATTAGAAGCCCAACTAATCATGGTTCAAAGTATGCCTTGCTCTGCTGCTAGAGAACATACCGGTGGTAAGGTACTTAAGTGTCCTGGTGTTCCTCCCTTCACCTATCAGTGTCTGCATGCCTGATGACTATCGGGACCATGGTCTCTTCTGTCCTTGTGTTGAGTGGCTTAGTGGAGAAGATACCCATTCCAGGGGTTTTTCTTCAACAGTGGATATGCACCAAACTATTTATATCTCACAAACACAGCCAGACAGTGGCACGAGGTCAAGTTCTCCATCCAGCTCCGGAGAAGCTCAAGTCAGCAGGCAGGATATTGACATGCAAAGTTCATAGATTTAGGTTGCTCTTCGAGAGTGGTAGATGCCCTCATGAGAGCACGGAAGAGAAGTATGAACAAAGTCTACAACAAATTCTGGTAAAAATTCCAAGAATATGCTGCGTCAGAAGTTTTCTCCAGGTAAGCAAGAGTTTGTCATGTCCTCTGTTTTCTTCAAAGAGGTCTCGACATGGGCCTGAGCGCAAGTACACTCAAAGGACACATCTCTTCCATGTCGGTCCTTAGCTCAGTGGACCTCTGATCTGTATCTGTGAGTGGTTACAGTGTTGTGACACCACCACCCAAGGCCCAATTTTTCTGCCTCTGTTTAACAAGGGCATGTAATTAGAACTTTTGATATAATATTTCACAGCAGGACCCATTCCTGCGCCCAACACGAGTATCTGTGAGGGGTTATGCTGCGTACACACGATTGCACATTCTGACAACAAAATCCATGTTTTTTTTCCGACGGATGTTGGCTCAAACTTGTCTTGCATACACACGGTCACACAAATCTTGTCGGAAATTCCGAACGTCAAGAACGCGGTGGCATACAACACGTACAACGGCACTATAAAAAGGAAATTCAATAGCCAGTGTGCCACCCTTTGGGCTCCTTCTGCTAAGTTCCTGTTTGTAGAAGTTTGGTGAGAGATGATTCGCGCTTTTCAGCCTCGTGCTTTTCAGATCGTTACTGCTCTTCAGTTTGTGCTTGTGGGTTTGTATCTGGTTTTCAATGCATGCAGTCAGTTCGCATTTGTCTTTGCGTGCGTATTTTATAGTATGTATTTGATCTCTAATGCGTTCTTGTCCACTCGTTTCTGATTTTCAGCTCACTCTGTTAGTTCGTTGTGACCAGCCAACCGTTCTGAAGCCAGGAGGACCCCCACCCCGGACTAGAGGGTTTTTAACTACCGGCTGGCCAGAGCCAGAAGAGTGGTGGAGAACGCTTTCGGGATAATGGCGGTTAATGACGGTTTTGCCTATTCCTTACGCCAATCAACATGGCAGAATATAAACTTAACCATATAACCTTTGCGTGCTGCATTCTCCACAACTATTTAAAAAGAAATTCAATTAACTATGTGGCCTCAGTTGGGCCTGAGGCTGGACTTCAACAAGAAACCCTGACGGCACTTGAAGCTGGCCATCCTGGCTTGCCCCCCCAAAGTAAGACAGAAGTATGTTGAGTACTTTGCAGGTAGGGGGGCCATTGATATGCCAGAAAATCTTTAAGAAACATTTTAAAAATAAATATTTTAGTTAAACTGAAATAAGATTTCCTTTGAGTTACTGCTTGTGTTTCTTTTAGCTGTCTCCTAGGTTATCCAATGGGTTTTCTTTTTGGCCATCTTCTTCAATAGTGCAAATATAATTTATTTGATACATGAGGTGACAAGCTCTTCTTCAGCAAACTATTATGTTATGGGTCTGCTACACACACACCTTGCTTTTGCTGTTAATGTATGTAATGCATTACTGATAAAAACATTCATCATTTTCAGCACCATGAATTGATTTTTGGGAGTCACGAAAATGGCCTGATTGTTGCAAATTATAAAGCACTGTGGGAGCTATTTACTAAAGGAAAATCCACTTTGCACCCCAGATGCACTGCAAAAGTGCACTTGAAACTGCACTGAAAGTGCACTTGTAGTGCAAAGTGGATTTGCCTTTAGTAAATAACCCCCATTGTCACTGTAAACACCAACTAAGTCCAAAAACTGCTATTGAGCATTGAAATAAGAAGCCACACATTGTTGAGTAGAAAACTTTTTACTCTGTGCACATTCACATGTGCGTTATAAAAGGGTTTTTGAACAAACTAACATATTTTTGTAATAACATTTTTGGTTTTGACAGTACAAATAGCCTTTTTTGTGTTAAACAGGCATTTTAAAACCATAAAACAATACACAACTCAGGAACTTACAAAGTTCAACTTTGATAATTTGAAAGCAATATCAGACATTAGTATGTCCAAACTGTGTTGATACTGCCTTCATCAGATGGGGTTATGTCACCCCTGTGAAAGCCAAATTTTGAAGATGCACACAAATTGAGAGCCAAAATGGGGATTTCCCTCCTGATCCCATGCGTAATGTCAACATGTGCTAGCTCCCATCATGGGGGATCAATAGACATGTTTCGGGGGTGCGACCCCTTCCTCTCAGCTACTTGAGTTGCGAGGAAGGGGTTGCACCCACAAAACGCGTACATTGATATCCCGTGATGGCAGATAGCACATGTTGACACACTGTGTGCATCTTCAAAATTTGGCTTTCAATATACTTCAATAAAGATTCAAAAATTTTAAAAATATCAACAAATGGAAGAATTTAGGTGTGTTTTTAGATTCTGTGCCCACGAACCTGAAAGTTGCCTTTTTAAACTGTACAACAGTAAAGAAAAACACATGCAGCAGCACGAACGTAATAATAATAATAGAAACACAGGACAAATACTTACTTTTTAGAAGCAGTTTCCTGATCTTTCTGTACTGATCCTGCTCCCTCAATTTCAGGTCTGACTATCGTTTCCTCAGTTGATCCTTGGATCGCCATACCACAAAATTCTTCTGCAGACTTTTCACAACTTTAGCCATTATCTTGGCCTTTCTTACATTTGGGTTTGGGTAAGGTCCATGCTTCCCATCATAGTCGGCCCTCTTCAAGATGTCCACCATCTCCACCATCTCGACAAAGGACATATTTGAGGCCTTAAATTTCCTCTGGGATCGGGACGTTCGTGGCTCCGGGCTTTTGTTGATGATGCTCTTCTCTGCATGCGCTTGCTTTTTCTATGCCATGTGCTCTCCTACTGCGCCGAAAGAGAAGGTGCGGGGAATAGACTAGAAAGAATAAAAATGCAAGGACTAGTGCGCAAAACCACAATCTCATCAAAAAACTTAAACAAACAATAGTACCAGATGAAAAGCTGCCAACATAAAAAAGGTGTACTCACACACCCTAGTGGATAAGTGATTAAAATAAGATGGATATATGGCGCTAATCTATCTTAAAGTACCAATCACAATAATGGAAAGGACCCACCAAAGCTGCACTAATCTGTATAACCACAATCTTCCTATTCACGGTGCAAATATGCATCTAAAGAATCAATACCCTCAGGTCAGTACAACATCCGGTCAACAACCATAGATAGCTACCACAAAATACAATGTAACTTCCTCCCAAGTGCAAAGTGCATGAGTGCTAAAGATACCACATAAAAACCCATACGTTTGATACTGACTAATGAATCCTCATGTTCAAAAAATATAGCATGTTAACGTGCTTATTGGTGGTTGCAATTCCTATTGCAAATAATAATATAAATTATATTATTATTATATATGATTTATATTATTATTTGCAATAGGAATTGCAACCACCAATAAGCACGTTAACATGCTATATTTTTTGAACATGAGGATTCATTAGTCAGTATCAAAACGTATGGGTTTTTATGTGGTATCTTTAGCACTCATGCACTTTGCACTTGGGAGGAGGAAGTTACATTGTATTTTGTGGTAGCTATCTATGGTTGTTGACCGGATGTTGTACTGACCTGAGGGTATTGATATTTTAGATGCATATTTGCACCGTGAATAGGAAGATTGTGGTTATACAGATTAGTGCAGCTTCGGTGGGTCCTTTCCGTTATTGTGATTGGTACTTTAGGATAGATTAGCGCCACATATCCATCTTATTTTAATAGTCTAGAAAGAATGTCAGGGGTGGGTGGAGTTTCACGCATCCGCAGTGTATATAAAGCACAGCACACGTGCGTCGTATGTACGAACTGTGAGAGGAGGAAAGAGTATCAGAAGCTCCGAACGTTAGAATGAAGGTACAATTTTAACTTGGTGCATCAGTGGCCTATACTGCTTATAGATTGAGGCCTATTTTGGGACAAGATTAGGAGCGTTTAGTCTGACATTAGGGTTTGTCTTGTGCTGTCTTGCAGAGAAAATGGATCTATTCAATGATGAGGACTTTATCCCCATATTCATTGATATGTACAGGAAGCTGCCCTGTCTGTGGCAGGTAAACCACCCCTTTTATAACAATAAAACAAAGAGTAAGGCAGTGCTGGATTAATTGCTGGAATTTGTGAAGCCGGTGATCCACACGGCAGACATCCCCTATTTGAAGGCCCTAATTGGTGGCATGAGGAGCACTTATAATAGGGAGCGCAAGAAGGTCCAGGATTCCCAGAGATCAGGAGCTGCAGCAGATGACATTTATGTACCCAGGTTGTGGTACTATGACAGACTGCATTTTCTGGCAGGCCAGACCGAACCCAGGCCAGCACTCTCCAGTATTCCTTCAAGGCTTCCTTCCACCTCAGCTGAGGCTTCCGACGTCCAACCTGGCCCTTCCAGGCCTCAACATGTAGAGGAGCCCAGCTTGAGCCAGGTATAACATTCTTCAACATATTTCTAGTCAAATAATTAATGATGTTAACTAGATGTTATTATTGATCAGTAATTATGGATTTTACAAAGTGTTTTACATATCAATAGACAGTAGTGGCAACAAATGATTGGGACAAGATGCAAAAATGCTGGGGTCAGAATCATAGTTTTTTCTATTTATTAACATTCAATTTGCAACAGTCATGAGCTGAAAACTGTGTGTGATTGATAAACCAAAATCTAAAACTATGTCCCTTTTTCATACACAGGAAAGTCTCAGCCAGGTGGAGGCTGTGGAAAGTGGCAGCCAGGAGGTGGCAGGGGTAAGTGGCAGCCAGTAGCCTGCCCGAATCCCAGGTCCCTCCCCTCCGCCTTCCAAAAAAAAAGTCCCAGGAAGAGGAGTAACCTGGAGGAGGCAGCACTTGGCCTATTTCGGAAGGCTACAGCAGCCCTCAGAACCCCCCCCCCAATAATCAAGATGACTATGCCTACATGGCAGGAGGGCCAATGCCTCTTATGTGAGGAAGTTATGTTACAAGCCCTAAATAAGGGGTTGAGGGGCGAACTTACAAGCCAAAGCCAGGTTTGTGAGTTCAACCATGTTCCTCCTCCTCCACCTCCTGCCACAACTACAACACCAGAGCCACAGCCTGGAAGCAAGCGTGGAAGGAAACGTGGAAGGAAGACAAGAAAGGGATGGCCTGGGTTCAGTCTGGTCTGACAAAAGATGCAGGCTGTGGTAAGACCACAGCCTGGGGAAAGATATGTCATCTCCTGCTGTTTCTGATCTCTTGTAGTCCTGGACCGGATTGTGCTCACTATTATAAGGACTCTTCAGGCCACCAATTTTGACTGTAAAATAATTGATGTCTGCCCTGGGGTGCAAAGGCTTAGCAAATTTCACCAGTTTCTCCAGCGTTGCCTTCCTCTTTATTTTGTTATGACCCATAATAAATGGCTATTTATTTTTCACAAATACTTGCCTATGTGTTTTACTTCAAAAAGGACAGTTTGTTTGTGAGTAGGCAGGTACATTTCAAAAAGGGACACCAACCTCCTTGAGGTTAAAAAATACAAGATAATAATGGTGTTGTGGTAACTTGACACAAAACGAAAGAAAAAATTATGGAGATCACTATAAAAAAAAATAAAATAGGAGATCTGGATAAAAAAAAAACACTATAAACAAAAATTCTACACATTGTTATGGAGATCTGACGAAAAAAAAAAATATTCATGAGATCACAAGAAATAATAAAGAAATCAGGTTGTTAGAACTCCATGTGAATATCAGCAGCAAAACAACGTCATTATTCTAGCATTATAAAGAAGAACAGAATGCACTGCATTAAAAGATTTTAAAATTTGCAGCATGACAAATGTGCTATCTCCATTACAAACGCTAGTTTTACCAGAACGAGCGCTTCTGTCTCGTACTTGATTCAGAGCATGCGTGGAACTTTGTGCATCGGAAATGTGTACACACGATCAGAATTTATGAAAACGGATTTTGTTGTTGGAGATCCAGATCTCAAATTTTGTTTGTTGGAAATCCCAGAACCCCTCGAAATGCGTCAGCCAGCAGTGACTCCTGTGAGTTCCTCCGGTACCTCTGGTGGGCTCTGCTGCTCCTTGACTGCATGCTGTGATTTGAAGATTGTTTTTATACATTTGTGATCTTCCACTACAGTTTGTAAGTAGTTCCTTTTTATCATTAGTTTTAATAAATTTGTATCTAAAGGATAATGCACAAGGCTGGTGCGCCCTTTCTTTTCTTTTTTCTCGTTGTCTGCTAGGATCCCCCATCCTTGCTGGCAGCAAGGCCTGTGTGTACACACTGCTTGTCCGGTTACCCACTTGTGTGCAGGAGCATTTTTCTTCGTTACCAAGGACAAAGGGGGGGGGGCACCCCACTGAAACTAGTGTACTCGGCTAGCAGTTGGAGAGGTGCTCCCCACAGTAAATAATTCTTCACAAGCAGCATCTAGTAGTGAATGGCCTCTCACTTGGCTGCAGATTACTCACCTTGTACCTCTGCTTCATTAGGTATGTCCTCTCTAAGCTGCAAAAGGGGGGAAGGAGAGAAATGTATCTTATGCCTGACAGACCGACATACACACGGGCCAAATGTCAGCCGGTTTTCTCTCCAGACATTCTGCCTGTGTGTAGGGTGCTTAAGCATGGTGAGTTAATGGGCATTCCGCTACACTGATATCAAGACAGATTTTGTAACTGATGTAAGTTTTAGAGAAAAATGCATGTTATCATTTTTTTATTAGTACATAATTAGCCCAATGGTACTTCCTTATATCTGCCTTGGGTTCCTCTTTAAGTTGAGGTTGGGCAAATAGCTGTGGTAGAATATGAAGTTGAGGTGGTAACTACTTGCACATTTAAAGTGATATTTAAGATTCGCTATCGTTTTAAATAAAATAACAAACATGTTACACTCACCTGCTCTGTGCAATGGTTTTGCCCAGAGCACCATCGATCCTCCTCTTCTCGGATCTGTTGGCACTCCTGGCTAATCCTTTTCTTCGAGTGCCCCCAAAGAAAGCCACTTTCTTTGGGGTTACTTGTGTGGGCTCGCTCCCGAGCCACCCTGCGTCTATTGGCACAATAAGGGCGGCTCGGCCCCGATCCCTCATCACAGGTTTTGATGGCTCCTGCTGCTATCATTCTGCCCAGTGAGGAGGGACAGGACCGGGAGAGCATCTGCTCTCACGCACAGGGGGATTAGGGAAAATTCTATGACACAGGGGTTTTTTTTACCTTTTTTTGTAAATTTATTTTTATTAACTTTGCATAGAAATATAACAAAGCAAAACTTCTAGCCTCGCAGGGTTCAAAAAACAAAACAAAAACAAAGCACATACAAGAACCGCCCCCTCCCCCCACCCCAATCCAGGCAACCCTACCTCATGAGGAACTCCACCCACCAGGATGCAGAGCAAACACAGGGGGGTTCAGGATGATAAATATATAACACCATATGACTACAGTCTCCAAAACAGATGACATAAAACCTACAATCATATACGAATGAGGCTGAACACAACTTGGGTCCTATGGATAGTTATAGAACACTTCCAGGGTATTTACCATGGCAATACAGACACATAAATACATACAGTAGCAGTGAAAGCCATAAATAGAGCAATGAAAGTTTGCCTCTACGCAGGCATGTACTGCCTATCGGGACTACAGGGAGTGTCCCGGTGGGCCGATGGCTCAGTGGGCCGGTTTCAGTGACAGCCTGTTAAAGTAATGGCTGCATGACGTGCGCAGCCTGCGCAGCCATTAATTTGAGCGCCGCCAGGGATCGGAAAGGTGTCTGTACATGGACACTGGTGTCCGTGAGCAGTCCTTGCAGTGTCTGCGGCTGATCCAAGTGCACAGACTGAGGGGCTCGGAGTCAGCATTGATGGGCACAGACTGAGGGGCTCAGGATTGATGGGCAAAGACTGAGGGGCTCAGAGTCAGCATTGATGGGCACAGACTGAGTGACTCAGGATTGATGGGCACAGACTGAGGGACTCAGAGTCAGCATTGATGGGCACAGACTGAGGGGCTCAGGTTTGATTGGCACAGACTGAGGGGCTCAGAGTCAGCATTGATGGGCACAGACTGAGGGGCTCAGGATTGATGGGCACAGACTGAGGGGCTCAGGATTATTGGACACAGACTGAGGGGCTCAGAGTCAGCATTGATTGGCACAGACTGAGGGGCTCAGAGTCAGCATTGATGGGCACAGACTGAGAGGCTCAGTATTGATGGGCTCAGAATGAGATGCTCAGAGTCAGTATTGATGGGAACAGACTGAGGGGCTTAGGTTTGATGGGCACAGACTGAGGGGCTGCATTAATGGGCACAGACTGAGGAGCTGCATTGATGGGCACAGACTGAGGGGCTCAGCATTGATCGGCACAGACTGAGGGGCTGCATTGATGGACACAGAGACTGAGGGGCTCAGCATTGATGGGCACAAACTGAGGAGCTGCATTGATGGGCACAGAGTGAGGGACTCAGCATTGATGGGCACAGAGACTGAGGGGCTCAGCATTGATAGGCACAGACTGAGGGGCTGCATTGATGGACACAGAGACTGAGGGGCTCAGCATTGATGGGCACAGACTGAGGAGCTGCATTGATGGGCACAGACTGAGGGGCTCAACATTGATGGGCACAGACTGAGGGGCTGCATTGAAGGGCACAGTGAGGCTGCATTGATGGGCACAGTGATGCTGCAATTGATGGGCACTGATAAGCTGCATTTGGTGGGCACTGATAAGGCTGCATTTGATGGGCACTTGATTGGCACTGGTAGGCTGCATTTGATGGGCACTGGTAGGCTGTATTTGATGGGCACTGGTGAGGCTGCATTTGATGGGCACTGGTGAGGCTGAATTTGATGGGCACAGTGAGATTGTATTTGATGGGCACAGTGAGGCTGCATTTGATGGGCACTGATGGGACTACATTTGATGGGCACAGTGAGGCTGCATTGATGTGCACTGATGAGGCTGCATTTTGTGGGCAGAAATAAAGTAGAACGTCTAATGGCCAGTGAACGGGGGGCTTGGGTGGCCTTTGGGTTGGCCGGCCGGCCGGCTGAGGGGGGGCGGGTTTGCTGAAAGGCAGCCAATGGCTGTGCAGCATTACCGGTTTCTGAAATTCCAGCCAATGAGGCTGTAGCAATGTTCCTGCATGACGTTGGCCCTCCCAATTCACGAAGTGATGTGAGAAGGAAGGAGGAGAAAAATACAGAGGAGAATAAGTGAAATAATAAAAGAGATGAGTGAGGACAGAGTTATGCCGCGTACACACGGTCGGACTTTCCGATGGGAGATGTTGGATGTGAGCTTGTTGTTGGAAAGTCCGATCGTGTGTATGCTCCATCAAACATTTGCTGTGGGAATTTTCGCCCACAAATGTTTGAGAGCAGGTTCTCAAATTTTGTTGTTGGAAAGTCCGAGCATGTGTACACAAGTCCGTCACACAAAAGTTCACGCATGCTCGGAATCAAGCAGAAGGAGCCGCACTGGCTATTGAACTTCCTTTTTCTCGGATCGTCGTATGCCTTGTACGTCACGGCCTTCCCACGTTCGTAATTGTTGGCCAACATTTGTGTGACCGTGTGTATGCAAGACAAGTTTGAGCCAACAACCTTCAAACAAAAATCCACGGTTCTGTTTGCGGAAAGTCCGATCGTGTGTACGGGGCATTAGAGTATATTTTCAGTTAACACATTTTCATACAGAAAAATAAATGTTGTAAAACTTGGAGGACAGATATTTGTTCTGTTCTATGCCCAATACCTTTTATACAAGTTACAGATGTCATACTAAAGTCGTCTGTAATATTGGAATGCATCTTTTTCTCTAAATAAAGAGTTTTAAAAAAAAGCCCTTTATACTTACAGTGAAATGTTTTTACTTATGTTTTTTTGCTCAATTGCATATAGTTTGTATACTGTTTTTGTGCGTGTTTGCAAAATTAAAGTTTGTCCCAGTCTAGCCCTGCCTCTACGTAGTGGTGGAGAGATTGTCAAGCCAGACTTTATCACATTTTTTGGGACACCCCTGCTCTTGTATTAGCTTTATAAAATGGGATCATTTTATTTACCAGCCCTTTTCAATATACAAGGGAGGGAGTCACTGGCTATTTCGAGTACAAGACCAATGCCTTTCGAGCATAAAATAGTAGGAGACAGAGCAGGGTACGTTGAGCCCTAGTTGGTGCCAGACCTACCGTAAGGCCCAGAAGGTAAACCGACACCGTCATAGGCAAAGTTAGTGAGTTAAAGTAAAGCAGTGCCGTATCGCAAAAAATGGCCTGGTCAGGAAGGGGGGTAAGTCTTCCGGAGGTCAAGTGGTTAAACAGGCAACAGAGATTAGCGTCAGTAGATTTCCCTGGCATGAAGGCAAGGTTTTTTACCTCAATGCATAGAATGCAGTAAAGTAAAAAAAACCTTTAGGCTTTAGAACCACTTTAAAGCAGAGTTCCACTCTGAATTTTTTTTTTCAGAATCGGACTAAAAAACCTATAAAGAAACATTTGGAGGAAAACATTTTTTTTATACTTACGAGAATCGCCCTGTTGCTATGTAGTCCTCCTACTCTGCCACTTCCTTGTCCGCGGAGCTCCTCGTCACTTCCTCCCTCACCTGTGCGAGTCTGTGGGCAGTACTGTGATATCGCCGCCCATTGTTGTGGCAACTTTAGAAACTATTGGCGCTACAGCCGGTGAATCGAGCTGGTGCGTGAGATTGAGAGGTGCATGCTGGTTACCCAGCATGCACCTCTCCAAAACGAATGCAGGAAGAGATCTCGATTGGGCTTCACATGCCCACAATCATGATGGCTATGGCCACAACAGGTGGCAGCAAATATTCAGTATGAAATGTATATTTTTGATAAATACATAATAAACATTGTATATTAGTTTTTGAATTGTATTAGTAATAATGATAGGATCATTTAAAAAAAAAAAAACATTTTTGCAGGAACTCCGCTTTAACATTTATTTTCCTTTTAAATCAGTGGAGCTGTGTCTGTGTGTCTCCTGCTTCTCCTGGCTCAAGGAGCATGTGGAGGCTACAGAAGTTATAGACTCGCAAACTGAAGGAGAAAGTTGTCTTGAGTCCACAGGTCAAAGGGCTTTTATATAAATATAAAAAGCTGGTATCCAGAAGCATTCTCAAGCAAGTTTTAATAAGGGTAAGCACTGCTGGCGCCGTCTTACTAACCCTGTTTGATAATAGAAGTGATTAGGAAACAAAGCAACCTCTCTGGTGTGATCTATTTAACCTACTGCATTCCTGCTAGGAAACTAAACATCTTGCACACATCAAAGTGATGCTGAAATGTGCAAGTGCACAACTTTTACAGAGATTATTCAAGTTAACGCAACTCAAAAAGTCACATTATATAATGAGGAATGGATGAGGCAATGGGAGAAGGAAATGGAAGTATGAACAAGATATACAGTATGTACAGTATCTCACAAAAGTGAGTACACCCCTCACATTTTTGTAAGTATTTTATTATATCTTTTCATGTGACAACACTGAAGAAATGACACTTTGCTACAATGTAAAGTAGTTAGTGTACAGCTTGTATAACAGTGTAAATTAGCTGTCCCTTCAAAATAACTCAACACACAGCCATTTTTGTCTAAACCGCTGGCAACAAAAGAGAGTACACCCCTAAGTGAAAATGTCCAAATCGGTGTCAATATTTTGTGTGGCCATCATTATTTTCCAGCACTGGCTTAACATTCTTGGGCATGGAGTTCACCGGAGCTTCACAGGTTGCCACTGGAGTCCTCTTCCACTCCTCCATGACGACATCACGGAGCTGGTGGATGTTAGAGACCTTGCGCTCCTCCACCTTCCGTTTGAGGATGCCCCACAGATGAGGTTTAGGTCTGAAGACATGCTTGGGCAGTCCATCACCTTTACCCTCAGCTTCTTTAGCAAGGCAATGGTCATCTTGGAGGTGTGTTTGGAGTCAGTATCATGTTGGAATATTGCCCTGCGGCCCAGTCTCCGAAGGGAGGGGCTTAAGCTCTGTTTCAGTATGCCACAGTACATGCTGGCATTCATGGTTCCCTTAATGAACTGTAGCTCCCCAGTGCCGGCAGCACTCATGCAGCCCCAGACCATGACACATCCACCACCATGCTTGACTGTAGGCAAAACACACTTGTCTTTGTACTCCTCACCTGGTTGCTGCGCCACACGATTGACACCATCTGAACCAAATACGTTTATCTTGGTCTCATCAGAACACATGACTTGGATCTAGTAATCCATGTCCTTAGACTGCTTGTCTTCAGCAAACTGTTTGTGGGCTTTCTTGTGCATCATCTTCAGAAGAGGCTTCCTGGTGGGGCTATAGTCATGCAGACTAATTTGATGCAGTGTGCGGCTTATGGTTTGAGCACTGACAAGCTGACCCCCCACCCCTTCAAACTCTGCAGCAATGCTGGCAGCACTAATACATCTATTTCCAAAAGACAACCTCTGGATATGACACTGAGCACGTGCACTCAACTTCTTTTGTCGACCATGACGAGGCCTGTTCTGAGTGGAACCTGTCCTGTTTAACCGCTGTATAGTCTTGACCACCATGCTGCAGCTCAGTTTCAGGGTCTTGGCAATCTTCTTATAGCCTAGGCCATCTTTATATAAAGCAACAATTCTTTTTTTTTCAGATCCTCAGAGAGCTCTTTGCCATGAGGTACCATGTTGAACTTCCAGTGACCAGTATGAGAGAGTGAGAGCGATAACACCAAATTTAACACACCTGCTCCCCATTCACACCTGAGATCTTGTAACACTAACGAGTCACATAACACCGGGGAGGGAGAATGGCTAATTGGGCCCAATTTGAAAATTTTCACTTAGGGGTGTACTCACTTTTGTTGACAGCGGTTTAGACATTAATGGCTGTGTGTTGAGTTATTAAGAGGACAGCAAATTTACACTGTTATACAAGCTGTACATTTACTACTTTACATTGTAGCAAAGTGTCATTTCTTCAGTGTTGTCACATGAAAAGATATAACATATTTACAAAAATGTGAGGGATGTACTCAATTTTGTGAGATACTGTATATAATGCCAATATACACAAGCAAAAAGTAGAGCTTACTGTGACTAAATGTTCATTGTTGTCCTACTGTGTGAAGAGATATCAGCTTTTAAAAGCTCCACATCCTAATCGTATACCAAATAGAAAATTGCCAAAGGGAGGATGTTGTGGATTTCTTTGTGCGTAAGGACAAAGAAATGTAAAAAAAATATTTTTGTAACAATTCATATACGATTAGCATAACATGTTTATACCACAATTAAAATACAATAAAATTTCTATTTGGTATGGAAGACTCCCCTCTAGCTTGCCAATGTCACATATATTAGGTGATATACAGTGGGTATAGAAAAGAATCACCCCCCCCCTTAAAATAATTATATTTTGTTGCTTGGTAGCCTGGAATGAAGACAGGCACATTTTTTTTTTATCCAGCTGTACTTTTAACATCCAAGTGAAAGATATAGCACCAATATGTCAGAAAAAAAGGAATCAAAATCAGATTAATGGAGTTGGAAAAGGGATCGGACCACCTCCTCCTCAAAATGACTTGAAAACTAAATCACGTGTAGCTAATCACCTTCTCAATGGCACACAAATTAATTTTACTTTCAGCTGTGATTAGCTGTGGTCCTTTTGATTAGCTCAGCATGAAAAGAGCTTTCCTGGAGCATTTCAGTGCACAGCAGTGCAACTGAAGCAAACAATCAACTATGGGTGACAAGGCACTGTAAAAAGATCTCCGGGGTAAAGTTGTGGAGATGGATACAAAAAAAATTTAAAGATTTTATCAATGCCTAGAAGCACACTTCTTAACAAGTCTATTGTTAAGAAGTGGATGCTATTTGGTAGATTGCAGACCCTCCCTGGATCAGGACGTTGCTCCAAACTGGATAAGAGCCAGAAGGAAACTGGTCATAGAGGCTACCTAGAGGCCTACAGCAACTCAGAAGCAGTTGCTGGTCATTGTGTGCATGTGACAACAATATTACAATTTCTCCACAAATGTGGCTTGTATGGGAGGGTTGCAAGAAAAAGACACTCCTCAAGAAAGGCCACGTGCTCACTACATGGAAAAAGGTGTTATGGTCAGATAAGACTAAAACATATTTATTTGGCCTCAACACCAAACAATATGTCTGGTGGAAATCCAATACAGCTCACCATCCAAATAACACCATTCCTACGGTAAAGCATGGAGGTGGTAATATCCTGTTATGGGGGTGCTTCTCTGCAACAGGGACTGGAGCACTTGTCAGTAGAGAAGGAAAAATGGATGGGGCAAAATACCATCAAATTCTTTAGGAAAATCTGATGCCCTCTGCCAAAAAGTTTTTAATGGGAAGACGGTTCCAACATGACAATGACCCAAAGCCCACAGCAAAAATTACCACACAGTGGTTGAAGGAGAAAAAGGTGAAGGTCCTTGCATGGCCTAGTCAGAGCCCAGACTTAAATCCTTTTGAAAATCTTTGGAATTACTAGAAGATTGCAATCCACATACAGTCACCATCAAAATTAACTGAACTTGAGCAGTTCTGCAAAGAAGAGTGGGCAAATATTGCAAAGTCTAGATGTGCAAAATTAATAGAGACATATCCCAACAGACTAAAGGCTGTAATCAAAGCAAAAGGTGGTTCAACAAAATACTTACACAAGGGAGTGATCCTTTTTTCCAACTTAGTGATTATGTTTTTGAATTTTTTATATTTTATGACATTTTGTGTTATATCTTTCACTTGGATGTTATAATTAGCACTGAGTAAATACAGCTTGATAAAACAAAATCTGTGTCTGTGTTCATTTCAGGCTTCAAAGCAAAAAAAGTGATTATTTTAAAGGGGGGGGGGGGGTGATTCTTTTCTATACCCATTGTATATGGGGGGTCCCCAATCCACCTTGTTATTGCCTCAATGCAATAACTAAGCCCCGGTGGGGCTTCATGGCAGAGACATGTAGGCTTAAGCTGATCCTTAAGCCTAGTACACATGATGAGAATATCGGACGAATGATCATCTGTTTTTTGTTTTTTTTGTTTGTTTTTTTTAGCATCCTAGTCTCATATTAAAAATGAAGAGGTTACTAAAGTTACGAAAATTCTTGTAGGACAGAATACAACTTCGGAAGTGATGTAATGTATTGTATTGTATTGTAATGTAGTCTTTCATTTACGAGCATGTGTGGTCTTGGTCACAGGTTTTTTTTTTTTACAAATACTATACTAACTACAAGAAAATCATTCGTTCTGTTATCTTACGAGAACATTTCTTGTGCTTGTGCCTTCTGATATCTTCACAAGAGCTGTCGTGATCAGCTCTTGAAAGCTATGTACTAACGATTAGATTATCAGAAAATCACTCCGAATATATTTTTTTCATCCAAAATTCTCATCGTGTGTACATGCAGGTTATGCTGGCTGGTTGGGAGAGTGGCGTTTTCTCTATTCGCTCCCCACTTCTCAATGGTTTGCTTTTTTTAGCTCAGACAGATTCCATCATCCACACTTATGCCCTGTACACACAATCGGACATTGATCGGACATTCCGACAACAAAATCCATGGATTTTTTCCAACGGATGTTGGCTCAAACTTGTCTTACATACACTCGGTGGCACAAAGTTGTCGGAAAATCCGATCGTTCTGAACGGGGTGATGTAAAACACGTACGTCGCAACTATAAACGGGGCAGTAGCCAATAGCTTTCATCTCTTAATTTATTCTGAGCATGCGTGGCACTTGTGTACACACGATCGGAATTTAACTGATCGGATTTTGTTGTCGGAAACTTTTATAGCCTGCTCTCAAACTTTGTGTGTCGAAAATTCCGACGGAAAAAGTCAGATGGAGCCCACACACAATCGGAATTTCCGACAACACAATCCGATCGCACTTTTTCCGTCGGAAAATCCGACCGTGTGTACAGGGCATAAGAAGGAGGATGGAGGAATCCCGTTAGAAATCTTGGGGCCCACACAGCCTGACACGACAAGAAATATCAAGCGATATTAACACAAAAAATTCACTAAAGTCATTGCTAGTGAACACAAACACAACAAAATTCCAGCTAAAGCTGTGTGTGTGAATGAGATATTGGGGCTCATTCAGATGTGCACTGTGGCCTGTGCATTGAGAATCAGTGGTTTTTGTTGGCTGGAGCTGTGTGTAGGCACCCTATGTTACCCTACAGAGATGCAGCTGCTGTACGAGGAGAGACACAGGTCCTAATTTGACAGGGGTGGGGGTGCAGGTGTATGGCCCCAAACAATGACAGTGTGCATTTGGGGCCACTCACCCACACCTGCACACCTGACAAATTAGGACCTGGGAATTACAGGCGGCTCCAGCCACATGAACATTCAACTCAATCACAAGACCTGTGTGAATTAGTCCTCAGTCCAGTGGTTGAGCTGCACCTTTACCACCCACTAACCTCTACCCCCTTTAGCAGCAGAGGCAGAGGCTAGAGGTGTAAACATGCCATGGCCACAATGCTATGCTCCACAGCCATGGCAGAAATGACACCCCCCGTCGAACAAGACTAATTCAAGTGAATTTTTTAAAATTATTAATTATTATTTATGTTTTTAAATTATTCTTTAGGATGAATTTTTTTACATTTTTTTAACTGCCATGTTGGGAGGCTTTTCTCAACTAATGTCTCACATTTCAGACTGAGAAAGGGATTGAGGACATAGATTCATTGCTGAATGGACAAAGGAGCGATTGATACCGATTGCTCACTGCAGGGCTTTTTTTTAATCAGAAAATAAGTACAGGAACTCAACCACTCAACCCCACCAACCCCCCCCCCACACACACACACACACACCCTCCAAACTGCATCAAATTGTGGGTGTGGTCAAATTTCACAAACAGTGGACGGGTCTAAAGCCTAGTACATATGGGCCAAATATTGGGTGGCATTGGCTGGTTCAATAAAAAACATTCGACCCGTGTGTATGGCAGATGGTCTAACAGAAGGCGGCCGACGGCCGTTCAGCTGGCTTCTTTTGGGCAAGCATGCTGGAAAACCACCAGCCGATTGTTAGTACAGTGTCTCCGATCTAAGCTGTCAGTTTTTTTTTTGTTGAACCCATTGGATTAAATGTAAAAAAAACTGATAGGGTGTACTAGGCTTTAAACGGGCATTAAATACCAAGAGTTCATTACGTACAGGGTGCAGAGTTCAGGGGGGAGGAGTTACACACAGAGTGCAGAGTTCAGAGGTTCATTATGTACATAGTGCGGACTTCAGGGTGTGCTGCATACAGAGTGCAATGTTCAGGGGCGCTTTGTATACAGAATGCGGAGTTCAGGGGTGCGCTGCATACAGAGTGAATAGTTCGGGGGTGCGCTGCATACAGAGTGCAAAGTTCAGGGGTGCACTGCATACAGAGTGCAGAGGTCACAGCTGCTTACCTCTGCATCCTCATGCATCCACATCTCACTTTCACCCCTCTTCAGCTCTGACCTCTGCATGCAAGCCTCCTCTTCACTACCTCCATAATCTCCCACCTCCTTAAAAGCTCCACCATCTTCCACGTGTCTTACATTTGTTGTCACGTTAAGTACCCAGTCGGCTCTAGTACCTCCCCGAACACTGTAGCTCTGCCTCTCCCACTTGTGGGGAGATCATCCAGTGGGGATGTTGGCATCTGCACTGCACCCCAAGCACCTGCATCTCCCTTGTCCCCATCCTGCACTTAGTGGGAGCCACTCAAGAGATCAGATCTGTGGGTGCTGTTGGGAGACAAGCTGTCACTTGTAAACACAGAAGCTGGACTTCTGTATTTACAAGTGATAATGGTGAGCATAGGGCCAGAACCAGAGGTGGTGGAACTGAGTTCCACCAAGTTCCAGCTGAAAAAAAGCCCTGGCTCACTGTGTTCATTCAGGAAAGGAAGGGGCCAGTAAATATGACATATTTACCGACCCCTTCCCCCGCTCTCTCAATCAAGTCAATCAAACAGTCAACTTCTATTAAGCAGGGATGGTCACACACTGATGGAAATTTAGCCAGTCCCCGCTGAAGTGGCCAAATGTAAATTAGTGTATGGCCAACTTAATCTCTAAATATAAATATTAGAGCGGTATTAAACCCAAATGCAAACATTTATTACATTGTAGCTTACCAATTCTTAGATGTGATGGCTGGTTTTCCTTTTTAGGCTTTCTTTCTTCTATTTTCATCTGGTGATCTAGCCAGCAAGTCTGTTGTTTTCACAGCACAAACTCCCAGCAGAATGTATCAGTTTACATGGATGAGACAAACCATTTAACATTGGCAGGGATGATTAAAGCAATCATCTTTTAAGTGGTTAGCACTTATTCTAGCAGCACTAGAGTTGTGAGTTCAAATCTCAACCACGCCTCTACCTGCCTGGAGTTTGCATGTTCTCCCTGTGCCTGCGCGGGTGTCCGCAGAGTACTCCAGTTTCTTCCCACTCTTTAAAGACATGCTGGCAGGCCTATTGTCTCCTGTCTAAATTGGCCCTAATATGTGCATGTATGAATGTGGTTGTAAGCTCCTTGTGGACTGGGACTGATGTGAATGTACAATATATATATATGTAAAGCACTGAGTAAAATTATTGTGTTATATACTGTAAGTACCTGTAATAAAAGATAAGCCTCTCCAACAAAACCTGTTGTGAATGTTTGATTACTTTGGTTGTGAAACACTGTACCACAAACTTATGTAGCCCATCTCTCCCTGCAACATCTATCAAATTGATCACTTTATTCCTAACTTTTTTTTCCCTTATTTTTTATAAAGGGTAACTTTATTACACTTTTTTTCCTTGTGTTAACAACAAAGACAAAAGAAATAAAAGAAAATATGCCCAGCAAAGCACAGCACGGAGATGCAACTCGGAACAATACAGAACAGAACAACAATATCAGATTATACAACACAAAAATTGCAGCGCTAGTTAAAATGGTGATAAATAAACATATGAAAGAATCACAAAATAACATAAAAGCAACAAAAGAGATTCTCAAAAAGAAAGTCCCATAAGTGATAACAGTCCAATAATGGAACTTATGAATCACTCACAAGGAAGATGCAAGGAATTCAGTGTTCAGCATAAATCCAATGTACACCTTGAGAGTGATAGTGAATATCATACCAAAAGGTGAATCACCCAAGTGCGCCTCCACCGTATGGTAAGAAATGGCAGCTTACGGGAAAGAGCGGACTCTTAAATTATAAGAGTCATAAACGTGATATGGTAGGATACACCCTAAGGCAGAAGTCACTAACCCTTTTTGTTTTTAGCAAAACAGGAGACATCAACATCTTTCCCTTATGTCAGTGATTCATACATTCGATTATTAGACTGTTATCACTTGAAAAAGTATTCTTACCCCTTGAAATTTTCCACATTTTGTCATGTTACAACCAAAAACGTAAATATGTTTTGTTGGGCTTTTATGTGATAGACCAACACAAAGTGGCACATAATTGTGAAGTGGAAGGAAAATGATACATGGTTTTCAAATTTTTTTACAAATAAATATCTGAAATGTGTGGCTTGCATTCAGGCCCGGATTTACTCCCTTTGCCGCCCCAAGGCCGGGTCCTTCAATGCCGCCCCCCCCACACACACACACACACACGCAACCATTTTCGTCCTTTATCGATGACTGCTACAATAGATCAATTAAAAACATATCTCCACACACGAGAACACTGAAAATAACTGCCTTTAATTGTACAGACTGAAAATACTCTGTAATGCAGAAAATGTCTATTATAATAATAATAATAATAATAATAATAATAATACAGTGCACAGTGCAAATCCTGACCAGTACTGCATTTTTTATGATAAATAATAATGATAATAATAGAGATCAGATCCCAGGCAGCATTGCAGGACAGTCCAGCTGTTTTGCACTAAGCCACAAACACACTGACAGCCCTGATCTGTGCCCCTATTGTCACACTCCATAAAACAGCTGGGCTGACAGTCCACAGCACTATGACATCACAATACCTAATAACAAAAAGTAAAAAAATAAAATCTCCAACAAAATGCACCTACAAACTACACTACACAACGTTGCATAGAACGCAAAACAAAACCCAAAAGCAACACATGAAGGAATTTCAAAGGGTGCAAAGTAATACATAAATTGCAACACACACACACAAAAAAAACTCCTGCACCCCCCAGCTCCCCACTCTCCCTTCTCCTGCCCAAATTCTGCAGCCTAGATCTGGCGATTAGCAGCAAATGATGGCAGAAAAATGCCTGAAAATGGAGGCAGCAGTGGATGGGCAGCAGTGATCTCTGGGCTGGTGTCACACAGCTCAGTCAGTTTTGATGACTCGTGGGCAGTCCTCTAGCACCCGCTATATCAAAAGCCAGGAATGTAGTTTCACAAGACTTGGAACGTTTCAATAAAGGGAAGGATCGAGAGAAAAAAAAATGACTCTCGTTAACTTTTAGGTAGGTTTAGTTTTTGCACAGATTGGGCTTTTTGTGGGTGCCAGGGATGGTGCAGGGGAGCTACCTGATGCTCCACAGGGCCTGGCACAGGGCACAAAGCTCACTGCTTTGCCTGGGAAGCTTCCTCTGGAGGTCAGGAAAATAGAAGCACATATACTGTATCCCTTTTTTGCAAGCCTGGCCTGCCTAGGCAGAGGGGGGAAGAAGGTGCAGCCTTGCTGCCAGAAGGGATCAGCTCTGGGG
The DNA here is from genome assembly GCA_037952925.1 of Lithobates clamitans. NCBI lineage: Eukaryota > Metazoa > Chordata > Amphibia > Anura > Ranidae > Lithobates > Lithobates clamitans. Next base: position 1,605,003 of record JBBGZY010000661.1, read on the forward strand.
GGAGGCTGTGCTGCCTGCCAGGGGGGCTGCAAGGAAAGAAAAGGAACCTACTTTTGGCCAGTTTCCTCGCCCTCGCCATGGATCTCATCTTCTCAGGTGGTGGGTTCCTCTTCTCCTCTTTGAGCCCAGAAGCAAGGAACACACTATCTTCATCTCAGCAGCATTGTCAGTTCAGAGACCTTTGCACATGCGCACAGAGCACTCAATCTGACGCCCTCGCCAGCAGGGGAGGGCTGGCAGCCTTAGGCCTTGGGGGCAAGTCCAGTCAAGTGGCCCATTAAAACCTTGCCGATCAGCTGCCGTCGTTATACGGCAGCAGGTTAGCTCCCCGGCGCCCGCGGCATGACGCTGGAGCCTATGTGTGTGGCCAGCAGCCGCGATATCTGCCGGTGACCCGCGATCGCTCCTGAGAGAGACAGAACGGGGATCTGTCAATAAAAACAGACATCCCCGTTCTGACAGGGGAGTTAGAGAGAGAGAGATCTGCTGTTCCTAGTGATCAGGAACAGCGATCTCTCACTACTCCCAGTCACTACACTGCCCCCCCACAGTTAGAAACACCTCCCTATGGAACATTTAACCCCTTGATTGCCCCCCTAGTGTTAACCTGTTTCCTGCCAGTGTCATTTATACAGTAATCAGTGGCTATTTTTAGCTCTGATCGCTGTAAAAAAATGTCAGTGGTCCCAAAAAAGTGTCAAGTGTCCGATCTGTCTGCCGCAATGTCGCAGTCCTGCTAAAAATCGCTGATCACTGCCATTACTAGAAAAAAATAATAAAAATGTCAAATCTATTCCCTATTTTGTAGATGCAGACGCTATAACTTAGCAAAAATATGTAAAAAAAATACATACAGTACTGGCCTAGACTGATGAAGAAATATATATATATATATATATATATATATATATATATATATATATTTTGGGATATTTATTATATTAAAAAGTTAAAAGAATTGGTTGTTTTTTTTCAAAATTTCGCTCTTTTTTTGTTTGTAGCGCACAAAATAAAAACTGTGACCAAATACCACCAAAAGAGAGCTCCATTTGTGGGGAAAAAAAGAAGTCAATTTTGTTTGGGTCCAAAATCACACGACCGCACAATTGTCAGTTAAAGCGATGCAGTGCCGTATCGCAAAAAAATGGCCTGGTCAGGAAGGGGGTAAATCCTTCCGGGGCTGAAGTGGTTAAACCACCGAATCAGCTAACCATCATCAGTGCCCATCCATGCCTCCTCCCCAGTGCAGACAGTGCCCATCAGTGCCTTCTGATCAGTGCCGCTTCACCCATGCAGACAGTGCCCATAAGTTGCAGCCTAATCAGTGCTGCCTGCCTCACCAGTGCCCATCATCAGTGCAGCCTGATCAGTGCCCATGGAATGTGGGGGGTCAGCTGGGGGTGTGTCAGGGTCTGTGTTACAGCTAGGTACTTACTCTGCTTGCACGGCCTCTTCGGAGGGGGTGATAAATCTCAGTCACTTCTCATCTCTGCCTCTCCTCAAGCCAGCTCCCGGTCCCAGCTCACAACTGCTCAGGTCACGTGTGACGTGCCGACTACCTCTGAAGCTCCTGGGAGGTGGGAGTTGTAGGCTGTTGCGCTGCTGAATTCCTCCCACTGCCAGGAACTTCAGTGAGGCCAGACTACAACTCCCAGAGTGCAGCGCAGTATGACACAGTCACACGCCCCCGGCCCAGCCCGCCCCTGCTCGCCCCTGCTTGCAGGACTAAGAAAGTTTGCAGGGGCTATGTTAGTGCGGGGGGGGGGGCGGCCGAGAAGTCGCCGCAGGAGCGGCGCCGCCCCCGCACTACTGCCGCCCCGAGGCCTGGCCTCGGTGGCCTTGTGAGGAATCCGGCCCTGCTTGCATTTGTATTCAGCCCCCCTTACTCTGATACCCCTAACTAAAATCGAGTGGAACCCGTTGCCCTCAGAAGTCACCTAATTAGTAAATGGAGTCCACCTGTGTGTACTTTAATCTCAATATAAATACAGCTGTTCTGAGAAGCCCTCAGAGTTTTTTTAGAGAACCTTGGTGAACAAACAGCATCATGAAGGCCAAGGAACACACCAAACAGGTCAGCGATAAAGTTGATAAAGCTTTGAACATCTCATGGAGCACTGTTTAATCCATCATCCGAAAATGGAAAGAGTATGGCACAACTGCAAACCTACCAACACTTGTCCGTCCACCTAAACTGACAGGCCGGGCAAGGAGAGCATTAATCAGAGAAGAAGCCAAGAGGCCCAAGGTAACGCTGGAGGAGCGGCAGTGATCCACAGCTCAGGTGGGAGAATCTGTTCACAGGACAACTATTAGTCACTGCACATCACCCTGAACGCACCATCCCCACCGTGAAACATGGTGGTGGCAGCATCATGTTGTGGGCATGCTTTTCTTCAGCAGGAACAGGGAAGCTGGTCAGAGTTGATGGGAAGATGGATGGAGCCAAATACAGGGCAATCTTAGAAGAAAACCTGTTAGAGTCTGCAAAAGATCTGAGACTGTGACAGAGGTTCACCTTCCAGCAGGACAATGACCCTAAACATACAACCAGAGCTACAATAGAATGGTTTAGATCAAAGCATATTCATGTGTTAGAATTGCCCATTCAAAGTCCAGACCTAAATCCAATTGGGAATTTGTGGCAAGACTTGAAAATTGCTGTTCACAGATGCTCTCCATCTAATCTGAGTTTGAGCTATTTTGCAAAGAAGAATTGGCAAAATATCACTCTCTAGATGTGCAAAGCTAGTAGAGACATCCCCAAAAAGACTTGCAGCTGTAATTGCAGCGAAAGGTGGTTCTACAGGCCCCCAGATTCAGGGGGGCTGAATACAAATGCACGCCACACTTTTCACATATTTATTTGTAAAAAATTTTGAAAACCATTTATTATTTTCCTTCCACTTCACAATTATGTGCCACTTGGTGTTGGTCTATCACAAAAAAATCCCAATAAATTACATTTACGTTTCTGGTTGTAACATGACAATATGTCGAAAATTTCAAGGGGTATGAAGAATTTTTTAAGGCACTGTATGGGACTTTTTCTTTTTGAGAATCTCTTTTGTTGTTTTTATGTTGTTTTGTGATTTTCATATGTTCAGTTATTACAATTTTAACTAGCGTGGCAATTTTTGTGTTGTCAATGCTATCTGCAATCTTATCTGAATTGTTATTGCCAGCTGCTTATGGTCTTGGTTTACCTGCACAATAACGTCAAATTTTGTAAAAATATCAGATTATCTATACATGACAATACCAGATGGTGGAATAGGAACCAAAAAAGGAAGGTGACTGCTCAGGACATAACACAGCAAACACAATATCACATGAAATGAAAAATGCACAAAATACCTTGCAGCCAACGACAGAGAAGGGTTATGAACATAGAGATACATAACATTACATTGGAGCAACCATATCTTGGGAATCCAGCCAGGGAGACCAAACTTTAGTACATCTCTTGGTGGAAGCCTCACGCTTTGCATGTTAGTTTTTACATAGGTATAGCTAGGTTAACAAGATTAAGCCATGGGGTAAGGAGCGTGGGACTTCCAGTGCATGAGTATCAGTTTTATAGCATGGAAAAACTGTAAATATATTAGTATTTTCGTCCCATAACCCAGTAAATATCGTAGTGGATTACAGATATTGTACTAGTGAAATCCGTAACCTCAGACAAGTAAGCTCGGATAAGAGGGCACTCCCAGACCATATAATAAAATGAACCTATAGTTCCAGAGCATTTAGTACAAATGAGAGAGGAAAGCTTGCCCATCTTGCAAAAAATATATAATATAATAAGAGCGATGGAGTAATTTTGTTCGGATGGCCTTATCTCGGGCAGATAAAACCATTGGGCATTGTATGGGTAAGACTTCCTACCACACTTCCTCTGTATAATCAGGTATTCCTGTCTCCAGTTAAATTTGGTCCGATAAGTTCTGGAATGTAACAGGGAGGGATAATATGTAGAGGTAAGTTTAGAATGTCCGAATTGGGGGAGTAACTGTTTGAGTTTAGAAATTTGGAAGGACACATTAAGTAGCTCGAACTGAGCGGGAGCCATATGACGAATCTGTATGCGTCTAAAGTAAGCAGTATTAGGTATATTATAATCATGTTGAAAGTCTGCAAAGATTTTAAAAGATCCTGCATGATATAATTGTGCAACAGTTTTAATGCCATATCTGTCCCAGAACAACCCCTTGCTCTCAGGAATAAAACTCACGGAGCTGCAGATTATGCCACAAGGGAGCATTGGGAGAGAATTTACCAACATTTCCAGTTGCTAACAGATGGGAGGCTTTAAAAACCCGGAGCATCATATTGAGAATTTTCATACCCACCCTCCTCTGGGTAAATTGCCTGTGAACAAGATATTATGTAAATATTGCCGTCTCTAGGTTGCTGCATTATTCGTATCTGGGTGAAACCACCAATGAGCACGAGCCAGTTAGGAAGCAAAGCAGTACGTTTGTAGGTTGGCCATAGCTAGACCCCATTGATCACTTTATTCAGTTGAATCTGAACAGGGCAAACCAGGTTAACTTTAAACGGCATGTAGCAAAAACTCAAGCAATTAATCATGAATTTAATCTCTATGTGAAAAATATATCCTGAATCAGTTTTTTTTTTAAGCCTAAGAAGCAAGAAAAATCCAACTTTAGAATTGTAATGCAAAAAGGATGTGATTAGTTGTATTAAGGTACTGTCCCTTCCCAATGTATACATGGAATACTGTATGTAAATTATTATAAAACGCATCAACTACATAGCTTCCATGTCTTAACAATTTTCATTAAGGATCAGTCATAACATTTCAGTTTCCAGTTGCACAAGCCTTCAAAGAAAAAAGAGGTACCTGTGATAAATTCCTGAAACACTATCAAACACTTTTTAAGTACTGCATGCCCCAGGTATTGACAGAAGGGATATCATAGATGCTATAAATTAAGAAGCAGAGAAACAGACTTTAAGCAATCTGTATGTCAAAAGTCATTCGGTGCTTCCTTCTGTAAGATCACCTTCACCTTCCTTTGTAACTACTTCTGAGCCATACTTCATCTATATAGAAATGAGTAATACACATTGCAACAAAAGCATAACTATGAGATATATAGAAAATTACCCTTAAATATATCTACATTGAAAGGGTCGTTAGCCACTGCACTAGCTCTCTTGCATACATATTGTGGCAGTCATTAATCTTGAGTTAAAGTATTTTGAATGTAATGTGACTGGATAAAGTATCACATTGACTGCTGTGCACAAGCATTTTCTTAATGGTTATATAGATGTATAGTTTATATGGCTGAACAGATACACCGATTAATTCTATGTTTCGGGAAAGTCAAGCATTCAGCTGAATCCCCAGAACTGGGAAAAGCCTTTGATTGATAGATGTACGTCAGTTTTCTGTCCCATATATGTATTCTGGTAATGCGTTAGAATCCACATTGCATATTCAAGATTCTACTCCGTATGTTAGGAGAAAAGAGCAACAAGAGTGCAAAGAAATGAAATTGATGAACAATTGGAAAAATGTATTAGGTTCATAAAAAATATAACATGCATATAATAATAATAATATCAATCACAAATAGAAAGTAATATTGGCAATAATAGCAGCAATTATACATGATAATATGAATACAACAATTTTCCATAGTACACCAAATTGATGTTGATATACAACCATATAGTATGGGGTATTGCCTACAAAATAAGCCTCCAAAACCTCAAAAAATAATAAATTACATGACACTGGTAAAGAACACGAATTGGTAGCTCTACGCATTTCGTGGCTGAAATGCCACTCATCAGGAGCAAGCACGTGTCTTATCTAGGATACAATATATGAGAGTGGTCTAGTAAATGCAGACATGAAACAGGTGGGGTAATTGGAAGAGCCCCACACAAAGTACATGCTTACGCACTATGGTTCGTGTGATGGTGGCTAAAGGCCGTGCACTGCCGGCCATTCGGAGGCACCACCCCCTGGGAGCTGAGGTGGACGGATCATTGGGGGCAACCCACAAGGTGTCATCCAAGGCTGGCATGATCCCACGAGGCAAACCTGAAGTGGGGAGTGAAAAGATGAAAAATCAAAGTGTGATAATGCCGAAGAAGTGGACAGTAGTGTGTGGGTGAGCAGAGTGAGAGGGATGGTGACAGAGAAGAAGGAAGAAATAGAGCCGTGTTGAGAATGAAAGAGGAATCTGAACTGGAGTACCTGAAAGAAAGTGCTGAGCGGGGAAGACCAAGTGCCATAGAGTGAAAGTGAGATGAAGAAAGAGAGAAGACAAGTAAGCAGTGCGGAAGTGAATGGTACCTGATGTGAGAGGTGAGCCAATGTGAAGAAAAGAAACAGTGACAATCCCCAAGCAAGTGTGGCATCCGGTGGAATGGGAGTCTCGAGAGCCAGCACTGCCGAGGCTACGCCTATAGAGGCGCCACCACGGGGACCGCCCACCAACGTCACGCCGCACATACATGGGAGGGCCGAACGGCACCGCTGATCGGGCACTAAGCGCCCGGCCAATGGACACCAACGCCCCATCCCTGTAGTGTGTGAGAAGGACACCATCTGATCGAGCGTGTCAGCGTTCGAAGGGCGCGCACATCCGATGGGGAGTGTGTGCCGCTGACGCGCAGTGGCAGCGGATCTGCCCCCCATGAGGGGGGAGGGGCCGCCAGGCGCCTCACAGCTCCCGGACAAGAGGAAACCCGAACCAACCGGCGGTATTGCCCAGCCAATCAAGCCACTACCAATACAAACGAACCATGGACATAACTGGTACCAAAATAAATCACCTCAGCTCCCGGGGGGTGGTGCCTCCTAATGGCCGGCGGTGCACGGCCTTCAGCCACCATCACACGAACCATAGTGCGTAAGCATGTACTTTGTGTGGGGCTCTTCCAATTACCCCACCTCTGTTTCATGTCTGCATTTGCTAGACCACTCTCATATATTTTATCCTAGATAAGACACGCACTTGCTCCTAACGAGTGGCATTTCAGCCACGAAACGTGTAGAGCTAACAATTCGTGTTCTTTACCAGTGTCATGCAATTTATTATTTTTTGAGGTTTTGGAGGCTTATTTTGTAGGCAATACCCCATACTATATGGTTGTATATCAACATCAATTTGGTGTACTATGGAAAATTGTTGTAATCATTTTATCATGTATAATTGCTGCTATTATTGCCAATATTTCTTTCTATTTGTGATTGATATTATTATTATTATATGCATGTTATATTTTTTATGAATCTAATACATTTTCCCAATTGTTCATCAATTTCATTTTATTGCATTCACGCATTTCATTTAAAGTCCCACTCTTGTTGCTCTTTTCTCCTAGACTAGTATAGAGATGGAAACACATGACCTTATCAGGTCATGGTTTCATTTAAAGTCCCATGGGATGGAAGTTGGCCCTACCTGGCCATAATTTCATGCTAAGTCCCTAAACCCCTCCTTTTATATCTACTCTGTATGTTGAAGTTTTGCATCCAGAATTGTAAAAAAAATCCACAGGGTCATGGAGCAAACATTTGATAGATTTGTTCTGCAATTTTATAAAGCACTGCACAGTTATTGTAAAATCCAAACGACTTACAAACACCCATATTATAAACATCAATGTGTCCCACACAAGTTGGTTCCTCTATTTCTGATTACAGAATATATGCAGATTTCTAACCTCTATGTCACTTCTTACCCACTTGTTATCCTAATATAAAGACATTAGTATATATAAACTGCACTATAACATCTCCTTGCTTTGTGAGCTGCTAAGGAATTTGGGAGGTAAGTGGTAGGCTACCTCGGTGCTCCAGCTGTCCTACAAGATATTGCAAGATTATGGTGTGACTCCCAAGGGCAGAGACACAATGGGATTAATAGTTTCACCACAGCTGCAGTGCCAAGGTTGCCTACCACTGGAATGGTAGTGAGATATTGACACAATTTTCTATACCTACAAGGTATTAATTTTAAGTTTTAGTTTTGTTTTTACCCACCCTCCCTCATGTCTTCTGGAGATGCAAAAAAGTATTTTATCTTATCGTAAATTCATCTTTGGTTAAGCTGTTCTGAAATACACCCTTTTGGGAAAGTACTCCTTCCTTATAGGATGTGTCTGGGTGCAATCTAGGGCACCTAAGGAAATGCTCTGCTTCCAATGCTGCCAATATTCACATCAAAAGCCAAAAAAAAAAAAAAACACAATCCATCAATTAAATGCTGTTCATATAACAATATCCTGACATTGGGAAACATCTATAACATCATCTACGATGGAGCATACAAATATTATGGATGAATATATGGGAATGCAAGCATTTGCAACATTTGGGAAAAACAACCTGGAAGCCCTCAACATCACCTGGCTCTTTGACTATATTACAGGAACCAACAACTCAAGTCTTTATTATTTTTATTAACATTAAACACTTTACAATGTGAGGGCAGACAGTACAGTTACAATACAATTCAATACTGGAGGTGTCAGAGGGTCCTACTAATTAGAGCTTACAAACTAAAAGGGAGGGTCAAGTGATACAATAGGTAATAAATGTGGGGCATGAGCTGATGGAGAGAATAAAAATACAGTTGTTAGGTGGAGGTAGGATAGGCTTCTCTGAAAAGAAACATTTTCAGGGATCGCCTATAAGTGGATAGAGTAGGAGATAGTCAGACAGATTGGGGTAGGGAAGGGAAGGGAATTCCAAAGGATGGGAGAGGCTTGGGAGAAGTCCTAGAGATTAACATTAGAGGAGCTGACAAGGAAGCTAGATTTGATTGGTATTTTGAGACTAGATTAGTGGAGTAGCTGAGGGCTGAGTTGTGGATGGCTTTGTAAGTTATTGTTAGTATTTTGGATTTAATTCATAGGCTGAGTGGTAGCCAATGGTGGGATTGGCAGAGAGGAGTAGCGGACGCTGAGTGGCTTGTAATGTGGATGAGTCTGGCAGCAGCATTCCTGATGGACTGAATAGGGGATATCCTATGTAAAGGTAGGCCAATGAGGAGGAAGTTTCAGTAGTCGAGGCGAGAGATAACCAGGGAGTGGATTAGGAATTTTATGGTGTCATTGGTTAGGAAGGAGCATATTTTGGAGATGTTGCAGAGGTTAAGGTGGCAAGCTTTGAAAAGTGATTGGATGTGGGGCTGAAAGGAGAGTTCAGAGTGCAGGACTACACCTAGCACACTGGCATGCGGGAATGGGTTGATGGTTGTGCCATTGATCTTGACAGAGAAGTCAGGGGAAAGGGCACGTGGGGGAGCAAATATTATAAGCTTTGTTTTGGAAAGGTCATGTTTAAGGAAGTGGTATCACATCCAGACTGATACGTTGGTCAGTAAATTAGTGATGCGTGAGGAGATAGACTTGGGTGTCATTGGCCTAGAAATGATATTGAAAGCCATGGGAGATTATCAGCTGACCCAGGGAGGAGGTGAAGACTGAGAATAGGAGAGGTCCAAGAATAAAACCTTGGGGGACCCCGACGAGAAAGGAAGAGGAGAGGAAGAAGGAGAACTGTAAGTGACACTGAAGGTGCAGTGGGATAGGTAAGATGAGAGCCAACAAAGAACACAAAGACCAAAGGAGTAAAGTTTTTTTCAGTTTTTATTATAAAACGTTTATTGATTGCAAGCAATCAGCTTCAGGTTGTAACAACAAAGAAGTAGATGAAGACATCCAACTGATTTCCTTATTTATGAATATTTTATCTCCACATTAAAACTGCTCTCTTCTATGATCAAAGTTAAAGAAGAAGTGCGGGTTTACAAAAAAACAAACATACATACTCACCTAGATGGCTGTCACATCAATCCGATGCTGCAGCTGTTCCTCGCCGGCTCTACGCCGAGAACTGAGCGATCAAAGACCGCTGATCGCTCAGTTCTCAGTCTTCAGTAAACTGTTCATCACCAGCTCTCTGCTCTGCCCCTCCAGCACTCACTGGAGCTCCCGTCTTTGGAGGGGGTGGGAGTAGCTGGCTCATGCTCTCAGCAACTTTCTGAGAGGCTGATCCAGCTGCCAGTCAGGCATCTGGGTGGATACTAACATTATTGTCGGGATCTCTGTAGAGCCTGGACCAGCTCTGTGATGGCAGCTGACATCTCACTGTCAGCTGAATCTGTGACAGAGGAGTGCAGAACTAAGTGCATTCCTGTGATCCCCAGGGGAAGTATGCCCCAAAAAAAGTTAAAGCTGAGTTCACACCACAGGACTCTACGGCTCACAGCGGGAGTCTGGTGAGACTCCTTTCACAGTTTCAGGTCCGATTTCAGCCCAAATTTTTGGCTGAATGCGGACCTGAAACAGACCAAAAGATATACAGGGCTCCTGTGCAATTTGCACCAGAGCCACTGCGGAGATGTGTGAACCGGCTCCATAGAGAGCTGGTCACAATCTCCTGCTATGCGAATTGGATGCAGGGTTTTGAACCCAGCCCAACACTCAAAAATTTGTTTTGTGTCCTTTGTTTTTTTAAATTAGTCATGTTACTATTTTGAGAAAGTGACATTTTAAAGTAATACTAAAGGGTATTTTTTTTTTTCTTAAAATACTAATATTATAATTTCCCACATTGTGCAATCATATTGTACAGAGTGGACTCTTACTTCTGGCGGTCCCCTACCAGCACTGTCCACTCCATCTTCCTCCAAGTGCCCCCTTAGCAAGCTATGTGTTAGGGGTCATCTGTCCGCATGAGCTCCCGAGCTGGGCTGTGTGCGTCCATAAACAAACACAGAACCAACAAATCACGCCCCCGCTCCCTCCTTTAACTGACAGCTATATGGCTTGTGGATTCTGCTGCCCTCAGTGTCTCCTGTGAAAACAGGAAAAGAAGAGAACAGTGCTGCAGGCGGGACAGTGCTGGATCGGTGAGAGGAATCCTAATGCAGGAAATGCATTAATGTAAATGAAAAAAAAACATTTTGCCTTTAGAACCAATTTAAGATACAATGTTGCTTTCACAAGCTTTCTCACCACCACTGACGTCTTCACCTGATTTATTAATCTTCTTGATTGGCTGGCCCAGAATGACATACTTCCTGTGCATGCACACAGGAATTAAAAATGTACTCCAGGAAAAGCAGATATTGTCTACATACAAGATGTGTATTCTTACTTGAATCTTGGTGTGCTTTGTGTATTTCTTCCAAAATCTGTGCAGGAATCCAGTGAAACTTCACCTCTGTGCAGAAGACTCTTACAGAAAAGACCAGTCACTGCTGCTCTCTCCATATGCAGGGTAACTACTGTTATGTGCAGAACAGTGATGATATGACCACTACATTTACAATGTAAAATCTGGGTTTGCAAATGCATTTGGTGCAACAGAAGTGGATTTATAGATTTATATCCTTGGTGGTTGTTGAGGAGTATATTGAAATAAATGATTTTGTGCCTGAGGTTCAACTTTAATTCATCATAGTTTCCAAGTTCATGCACATTGTACATTTAGGAGAAATGTTGCTGGCACATGAAAGGGAGACGCATGTCAAACAAAACGAAAGAAAATTCCTAGCTCAACCTACTTACTAACTAAACCCCTGTTTTTAACACATACTATTAGACAGGATAATTTGGTTGGTTGCAGGCTGGTCAGTAATATTAGCTAGGAATTTTCCTTGGTTTTGTTTGACATTTGTTTTTAGGCGCTTTTAGGGGGGCTTTGGTGAAATATCAGGGGTCTAAACAGATCTATGATGCCCCACCTTTGAGACAGAGTAAGGAGATTGAGGACACAGCTCTCAATCTCCTTTCTCTTGAGCCTCAGCTGCACTGAATGAATGGATAGGAATAGCTCTGTACAGAGCTTCCCCTCCATTCACAAACTGAAACAAAGTAAACACAGTTTACTATGTTTCGGTTATGAATGGACAGAGTCAGTGATCGGTACAAATCACTTATTCTCCATTCAGAAAAGGAGAGGGCCGGTAAATGACACACTAACCGGCACCCTCTCTGCTCATCCTGGCACATACCATGCAGCAGCCAACGAGATGGGGAAACCCGGCAGAGCTGCGGGGGGCGAGGAGTGGGCCAGGAGAGAGCACCGGGGTAGCAGAAGGGAGCTGGATAGGAGAAGCAGCGGGGGCGGCTGCATGTAGAGGAACTGATCTCTCCATTTTCCTCATGCAGCTACTGAATGCCTGCTTCTCCTCCTCTCCGTCCTACAGCCATTCAGCGGCAGGAGGAAATTGCTGCAGGGGGCCCGTGCGGCCCCCTGTATGCCTGCATAGGAGAAGCAGAGGGTGCAGCTGCATATAGATGAACCGATCTCTCTATTTTCCTCATGCAGACGCTGAATGCCTGCTTTTCCTCCTCTCCATCCTACAGGCATTCGGCGGCAGGAGGAAAATGGAGAGATCCGTTCCTCTATATGCAGCTGCCCCCCTCCCCGCCGATTCTCGCCACATGGGTCCCCTGCAGCATGGGGCCAGGTTGCAATTGCAACCCTTGCGACCCCTGTAGGTACACCACTGCTGTATGTAAAATAACAGACAGCAGTTTATAAATGTTAAAAAAAAAAAAGAATACAATTGACGTAAGACCATTATAGTTTACATTTTTTTCAGAAAATGTAATTTGCCAGTTTGGTGTTTTACTAGAGTAAATAAGCATAGGATAACTACAAAGCATTGTACACAGGTAAATAACATCATGTTGTCATAAATCAACTGCTTTGTCTTGTACACTTGGATAGAGAAGGAAAAATTGTATATTACATATGTTCATTGATCGTAATAAGTGTTTGGAGACCACTTGTAGTAAAGTAGCCTCTTGTTACACATGCTGTATAAATGTGAAATAAAAGTCTGCCACTGTTTTCCCTGTTGGCAGTTGCTCTGTTAAGTATGTGTGCACTAACCTGCAAAGTGTGAATCATTTTCAGCAAGGAGTTACAATGAGTGAGAAAGCTTTTAGCACATTATCCACTAGCAACTGAACTATAATCTAATTGTCAATTATCAGGTCTTTAATAGAGCCTTTCTCCCTCTCTTCACTGAATGTGATTCTAAATCAAATTCTAATAGGCTTAAGCGTCTATGCATTTGGGTCTTCTCAGTGTAGGTGACATTGAGGCTCTTTGCTGAGGAATTTGATGCAGATGGCAAATTTAATACAGGCTGGGCAGGTTCCAGCAGTTACTCTGTGGGTCACGGCATTAGTCTGCTGACTTCACAGCACAGTTATATAGACAGTAACCCTTTCTGCCATGGTGCGGGAGCCATATAGTCTGCGTGTATTTTGTGTTCTTATGAATGCAATGTAGAACTACAGGCAAATATAAAAACACCTTTTGATCCATTTTTGCATTCCATAAAATAGTTTAACCTATTTTTAACAGAAGTAGTTCCATAACAGTGAGGATCATTTTAACATAATTATAGAAAAAATATCTCCAGCATATACCTGGCTGCTCTGTTCGTTGTGTTGGTTAGGCCCCCAATCCCTACATCTATAGTCATATTCTACTCTACCCTGTTTATGCCCTGTGGTGATATGATAAAAGCTCCTTTCCGCAGACCTGTGTTTTACATTCTAGCCATTGACTTCAATGTACTATAGTCATGTAATAAAATATAAAGTAATGTATAAAATAGGAGTATGGACCATTTAATCTAAACACCAATCTGCCTCTCTCAAACAGGTTCTTCTATCTCTAGCTATGGCATATTTGTAGGTTTTTCCTTCCATTTTATACCCCTTCATTACCCTGATTTTAGGACATTCGGTTTAGTACAAATCCAGTAAAACCTAAAGTTTCTTTACCCACATGACTAAACTAATATCAATGAGTTAACCATACTCCAGCACAGGATGGAACTGTGAAACATGTAGACCTTTTTGTTTTTTCTCTTTGTATATTCTTAAATGATTGCAGGATTTTATCTCCGCAAATGTTATGCATCCACTGTATTCAACCTATACTAGAGAGGTCTAGCTAGCTGCTTACATTTTAATTGCAATGTTTTAAAGTTTATTTTTGTACTATATATTTAATAAAAATGTATATATATTTTTTTATCATTGGTGCCTACAAAGTCCATTTTTGTTGTTCTTGCTCTATTCACATGACTAAACTGTCATAAGCTGGGGGGTGGAAGAGGGACTTGGATTTTACCATTCTATTTAGAGCTCCACAGCACGGTGCTTGTCAAATCCCTGCCAACAAAAAGGGAATCATTAAATCACAGCACATGAAAAAGTCCACAAAGGTACAGTATTGGACCAACCCCTGAGGAGGAAGGGTCTCAACCCGTGAATCCCCCAGGGCGTAAGGCAATTGACAGGGCAAGCTATTCTGGTCCACCTCTTAGGCTAAAGCCAGGTGGACCCCACTCCCTAGGGACCTGCTTAAGCCAGTCCTCCAAGTACTTGGTGAGGGCCCTCCCAAAGAGAGACCCCTGATGGGAAGAGGAAAAAGACTCGAAGTCCACAGATGTCCTCCCTGACATCAGGAGCTTTAAAACCTGCACCCTTCACCTCTGTGAATAAAAAAATGCCTACCATAGAAGTGAGTGCAAGAAAAGCAATAAGTCATGTGACCAAAGGCCAACTATAGCACATTCTTATGTTTTTCCTTCTTTACCCAATGTTTACCCCTTTATTACCCTAATTTAAGGACATCTGGTTTAGTACAAAATAAGTGAAACCTAAAATCACCCCTAATGTCTAAACTTGTGAAAGCTGGGGGATGGAAGAGAGACTTGGGTACCACTTACTCTGTCAAAGATTAGAACAGGTCTTTGTCCAAAACAAAAAAAATAAAAAAGCTACAAAGACATAGAATTGCACATTTAAGCAGACTTATTCTGCATCATGGCCATTTTGACAACTCACGTAGATGACTGTGTTCTCCCCACAATTCTTAGACTGAAGAAATATTCCATATCAAAGGAAACATGAAAATCGTGAACATAATTGTCCATAAAATGACACATTATTTGCTTCAATGTCAGTGATTCCAATGTCTATATCAAATGGCAATAAAAAATGTCTGTAATTATCTAACACATACAGTATTATCACAACATCGAAAAACATCGACATCACCATTACCAAGATGGGATGGATAAATATTCTGGAAACGGAAAAGTTGACTGCATATGGAAAAAACAATATGGAAGTTTTTAGCAACACCTAGATTTGTTGAATACACCCCAGAAGCATTGCTGATTTTATACCTTTTTAAAAAGACTTTTATTGGTAGCCAGTGGTTAACCTCAGACTATGTATTCAGAGCAGTAGATCATAATATTAATCTTTGATTGTGATGCACTAGGTCCTCATGCCACCTCTAAACTTCTGTAAATTGTACAATGATTTGTCTCCTTTATACTGGAATTTTTTTAAAAAAATTCTCCCCCCAAAAACTGTCTAAAATACCCTTAAGTCAGCCATAGACGGTTGAAATCTCGGCCAGTTCACCAGGAACTGGCTGAGATTCGAACCATGTATGGGTAGCCTGTCAGATTTTACATGCCATTATTGCTAGTGGCTGTTATAGCCACTAGCAATAATCACTGTGTTCTCCTGGTCGGGACGGATCCCCCCGCCTACCCACTGGTAGAACACAATGGCTCCACAGGAGGGATTCCTCCACCAACACTGTGTGTTGATGGGGGAATCAAGCAATTTTCTATCCTGCAACCTGTGATTGCAGGATAGAAAATTGCTCCATCTAAGGCTGGTTTCAGTATAACTGCCTTTTTGGTTAGTAGTACAGAGATGGAGAGGTGTGGGCAGTATTCCCAGCTCCTCCCAGCACCGAGGACTGCTCTTATCCCCCCCACCACTCAATACAGTAGCCCATTACCCTAACTCTACAGTGGGCATAGCCCAGGCTGTGGTTCCCCTGCTCACACCTACTCTAGCAGCTACAGTAGACACAGCTGTTCAGAGGGGCTTGGAGCAGCTGCACCTTGAATTCCAGGTACAGGTTTAGAGGCTATCACGTGCAGAGGAGAGGATCTCATCTCTGGAAGATGACAGCACAGCTAACTCTGCTATCCTTGCATGAATCTCTAACTCCCACAGAGATAACTGTGAAAAACTTGATGATCTGGAAAATCACTCATGGCGAAATAACCTGTGCATCGTCGGGCTTCCAGAATCATTCTCCTCTACACAGCTTATTGACCTTTGTGCCTGAACCATCCCTGAGCAAGGGGCCTGCATATTCCCTGCATTGTGCAGTGTGCTCACCGTACTGGTCAGCCAATGGATCAGCCAATGGATCAACGCACAAAACCAAGACCTGTTATTGTCAGATAACTCAACTATGCAGACAAGAATGCTATCCTGCAGAAGTTCCGTCGCTCTCATTCCTTGTCAATTGAGGGTTCGGACCTGCTGTTATTCCCCAACTATTCAGTGGAAGTAATGAAGCAACGCAAAGCCTTCTCCATGATTTGCTCGACGCTACACCACAAACACATCAAGTTTACCCTGGCCTATCTGGCAGTTCTACATGTCCAGTGTTCAACTGGGGAACATCTCACGTTTACTTCTCCTGAAGATGCAAAGCACTACATCAACAGCACCTTCGACATGGATACAGATCAGCAAACCCCTGCAGACAGTACTTCTATGACCACAAAAAAATCCTTTCTCGGCCTCTCAACACAAATGTAGTCCTTACAAACCTCAATGCAAACGAAGCTTCTTTGCTAACCAGGTTAAATGTTCAGAAATTCACTGACATGCTCCTGGTTCCCCTGTATGTCTAGAGTTCTTGTAAAAAATGGTAACTACACTATGCCCCTCCTTTTATAAGTTTTGTTTTATGTTACAACCTTGAATAGTTGCACTATGTAATGCTCATTGCACTTTTGGTTCAGTGTATATTTGTTCTTCCTTTGGCCTTTTACAAGCCCACATTTTACTGGCCTGTTTAATGCTTCCTCAACGGACTGAACCCCAGAATACTTCCCTGCTCTTCTGTCACTTGTTACGGGTTCCCTCCCCCCCCCTGAAGTTCCATCCTCAGACCTCTGAGAGGAGCATTTGACTGGCAGGAGCTCTGCCTAGGAGTTAGTCCGCATGTGGAAAAAAGTGAAGTCCACAATATATTGTTGTTGGATTTTCCACCCTGATTGTTTTTTTAGTTTATTCTTTTATCCTGGAGCGGTTTACCTGTTTTGCCTCTATACCCTCAGATATGAAAAAGAATTCTGATAAAACAGATTTCCCAGTGTGCCACATCCCATAGAGAACAGAAAAGAAGGAAAACCCCTGAGGGTGGGACATTAAAGGCACTACCAAAAAACAATGAAATGTATAAAAAATATATTTATTAAAGAGAAAATATAAACAAAATACTGAACATGGTCATGAATACGGGAGAATCAAGGTATACAACAATGGAGATACAATATCCTATACCCGACACGTTTCAGAGCCGATTGTCGTCTCTTTCATCAGGGGTTAACAGGATGTATGTAGTCTTTAAAATTCAAATGCAAACATTCAACAGTGAATTGATACATCTATCTAATAACATACAGACATGGGAAAGCCACATATACTCAGCAACTCACATCTAGTTTAGTTGTATATACATGAAAAATCCATGTTCACATTTAAAAAGATTGTCACATGGGGTCCCTGGCAGCCATGCCGGCATTGTAGCTGCTTGCAAATAGACATCTATGATGGAAGAGCCTCAGTATAAACAAATGCAAAAAGATAAAATATTGAAGGGACCGCACCCCGCCCCCAAGGAAAGGAGGGAGTTTCTGTCCCTTACAAACTTATTGTCCATTTTAATCAACACTTCCTTGTTGAAGCTTTCCAGATGTTTTTTAAGATTGTTTTCCCTTTCTAGAACGGATTTGTGAGTTTTATGAGTCTTTAGCTGCACACAAATGGTGTTTATATCCTTATCCAAGACCTCAGATTGTTTCCTATATTCAGTAATAAGTAAGTTCATCATATCATTGGATTTGTTCCCATTCCAATTTAAAGGTAGAGTCCAAGCCTTCCAAAGTGGGAAAGATTTGGACTCTTAAACCTAGAGGATTCATATCCTCTTTGATATAATCTTCAAATGATCTAATATGCCAAAACATTAAGGACTTTTTTTCCAAGATTTTAGATAGTTTGGAAAATAAAGTAGTGAGCTCTGAGTCAACAAGTTCATCTTTGCCAAAATCCTTGAGATATCCGGACATAAGGGTATCCAAATCATTGCCGATGTAGTTTGCCATGCTGCAGTCTAGAAAAACTGTAACAAAAGAGTAAATAATTAGTTAGATCTATTGACACTCAAAAAGATATGTATGGGGTGTCAACCATATACTAAGATCATATAGTAGGGAAAATCTTATCAGAAAAGTGCGGGGGAACGGTATTTGCTACCAAAACATTAACGAAAAAGAATTCTGATAAAACAGATTTCCTAGTGTGCTACATCTCTGAGGGTGGGACTTTATAGGCACAATTAAAAAACAATGAAATGTATAAAAAATATATTTATTAAAGAGAAAATATAAACAAAGTACTGAAAGTGGTCATGAATACTGGAGAATCAAGGTATACAACAAAGGCGATACAATAGCCTATACCCGACGCGTTTCAGAGCTGATTGTTGTCTCTTTCATCAAGGGTTTAACAGGATGTATGTAGTCTATGAAATTCAAACGCAAACAGTCAACAGTGAATTGATGCATCTATCTAATAACATACAGACATGGGGAAGCCATATATACTTAGCAAATCACATCTAGTTCAGTTGTATATAGATGAAAAATCAATTTTCTCATTTAAAAACATTGTCACATGGGGTCCCTGGCAGCCGTGCCGGCATTGTAGCTGTTTGCAAATAGACATCTACGATGGAAGTGCCTCAGTATAAACAAATGCAAAAAGATGAAATAATGAAGGGACTGCACCCCACCCCCAAGGAAAGGAGGGGGTTCGGGGTTGTGGAGAGGGTCCCTGAAGGGAAAAAGTCACGGACACTGAGACCTGGAAAGAGAGCAGATGAATACATAAATATATGAATGTATATCTGGATTACATGTATAGCTGCATGCTGGCAGAACATACCTGTGTCAGGGCTGGGCTCAAAGCTGGCCGCTAAGCTGTCAGCTAATTGCCAGCTCCTATCTCTCCACAGTGACTCACCTGTTGATGATATCCTGCTTGTCAGTCCTGCCTACTTAAGCCGTCCAGTCTAGATGATCTCTGCCTTCGCCTTGGTCACATCTCTAGAGACGCTCTCCTATGTTCCTGTTAAAGACTTGCTTGGCTGACATTCCTTCTGGCTCCAGATTCTGCTTGTTGTACTACTATTCTCCTCTCTGGCTCCCTGACGTTTTGGCTTGTCTGACTTTCCGTTCCGGTTCCTGAACTCTGGCTATGTTTTGACTACGTTTACTCTGTTTACCTTTTTTTAATTATTATTAAACAAGTGTGATTTAACTGATCTTCTGTCTCAGTCTGATTCATGGTCTCTGACAGTAGGCGAAGGCCATGAATTCAGAAGATGCAGTCAATCCACTTGTTGGGAATATTTTTTCCAGATTGGATGAGCAGGATCACCGCATGGATCAGTTTGCCATGGCGTTACAAACACTCCTGAGTCGCACGGCTCACCGGGAATCTCCCACTGTGGCTGCTCCGGTACAACCTGTGTTGCAGGATGTCTCTGCTGCTGATCCAGTCTCTGTGCAGGCACTCGCCTTGAATATTACCTCTATAAGGGGTATGTCTGGTTCCGCCCCACTTCCCCAGTGATTTAGGGGCAATCCAGCCCAATGCAGAGGGTTTCTCAACCAGGTTGAGATATACTTTGAGATGCTGCCCCTGGCGTTTCCCACGGACAGAAGCAAAGTAGGTTTCGTGATATCTTTGCTTTCGGAGAGAGCCTTGGCCTAGGCAAACCCTCTATGGGAGACGCAAAAACCTGTTGTCTTGAGTTACCCTGGGTTTGTGGCTTCTCTTAAAAGGGTATTTGATATTCCCGCACGCTCCGCTTCTGCTGCCAAGTGCCTCATGTCCATCAGAGTACAAGAACTGTTGGCGATTACACCATTGAACTCTGTACTCTGGCAGCAGAGGTTGCTTGGAACAATGAGGCCCTCGTGGCTGCTTTTTCTCATAGTCTCTCGGATACCCTCAAGGATGAGATAGCAACCCAAGATATACCCACTGAGCTGGAGAAGTTGATCACATTTGCCATCCTCATTGACTCCAGACTCAGAGAAAGACTCCCTTTTAAGGAACACTTGCGGAAGCCTCCTGTACATTTGTTTCCGTAATTTGCAGTCCCACCCTTGCCTCCCTCACCTCCCATGCCTCCTGGTACCAAGTCAGTCTGTGAAGTCTGTGTCAGTCTGAACCCATGCACTTGGGCTTCACGCGTCTCTCTGCGGATTAGAGAACCCTTAGGAGGAGGGGGAGATTGTGCCTTTATTGTGGCAAGGCAGGTCACTTTTTGAAGTCTTGTCCTACCCGTCCAAGACATGCTTCCAGAAAGTAGCCATGGTCCTGTGCACCTCTTCACTCTCCTCCGTGCCAGAGGAATACAGCAATTTTATCGATGTCTTTGACTCAAGCCAGTAGTTTGCCTTCACAACAGTCGTATGATTGCGCAATTGACCTTCAACCTGATGCCATACTCTCTCATGGCCGGGTTCACCCTTCATCGGTCTTGGAGGATAAGGCCATGGAGGCGTATGTTGCAGAAGCACTTTCTCGAGGTTTCATCCGCAAATCCTCGTCTCCTGCTGGTGCTGGTTTCTTTTTTGTGAAGTAGAGGAGTGGTGAACTGAGACCTTGTATTGATTATAGGGGTCTCAACCATTTCACAATTAAGAATGCCTATCCGATTTATTTGACCTCAAGGGAGCAACCGTTTTTACGAAGCTTGATTTGAGAGGGGCATACAATCTCGTAAGGTTTAAGGAGAGCGACGAGTGGAAAACTGTGTTTAATACCAGAACATGCCATTATGAGTATCTCGTAATGCCTTTTGCCCTTTGTAACGCCCAGCAGTTTTCCAGGAATTTATTAACCACTTGACCACTGGGCACTTAAACCCCCTTCCTAACCGGACCAATTTTCAGCTTTCGGTGCTCTCAAATTTTGAATGACAATTACTCGGTCATGTAACACTGTACCTATATGAAATTTTTGTCCTTTTTTTCACACAAATAGAGCTTTCTTTTGGTGGTATTTAATCACCGCTGGGTTTTTTCTTTTTTGCCCTGTAAAAGAAAAAAGACCAAAAATTCGGTAAAAAAAAATTTATTTTTTTTTCTGTTATAAAGTTTTGCAAATTATTAATTTTTCTTCATAAATTTTGGCCAAAATTTATACTGCTACATATCTTTGGTAAAAAATAACCCAAATCGGTGTATATTATTTGGTCTTTGTGAAAGTTATAGAGTCCACAAGCTATGGTGCCAAAATTGATCACACCTGATGCACTGATGGCCTATCTCATTTCTTGAGACCCTAACAAGCCAGGAAAGTACAAATACCCCACAAATGACCCCTTTTTGGAAAGTAGACATTCCAGGGTATTTAGTAAGAGGCATAGTGAGTGTTTTGAAGTTGTAATTTTTTCCCACAATTCTTTGCAAAATCAAGATTTTTTTTCTTTTTTTTTCACAAAATTGTTATATTAGCAGGTTATTTCTCACACACAGCATATGCATAACACAAATTACACCCCAAAATACATTCTACTACTCCTCCTGAGTATGGTGATACCATATGTATGAGACTTTTACACAGCGTGGCCACATACAGAGGCCCAACATGCAGGGAGCACCATCAAGCGTTCTATGGACATAGATTACACATATAATTTCTTGACTACCTCTTACACTTTTGAATGCCCTGGAGCACCGGGACAATGGAAACGCCCCAAAAAATGACCCCATTTTGGAAAGAAAACAACCCAATGTATAATTTATGAGGCATGATGAGTCTTTTGAACATGTCATTTTTTTCTACAAGTTTTTGGAAAATGTGTAAATAAAATGAAAACACATTTTTTTTACACAAAGTTGTCCATTTATAAAATATTTCTAACACATAGCATGTACATACCAAAAATTGCACCCCAAAATAGATTCTCCTACTCCTCCTGGGTACGGCGATACCACATGTGGGAGACTTTTACACAGCCTGGCCACATAGAGAGGCCCAAAATGCAGGGAGCACCATCAGGTGTTCTAGGGGTATAAGTTTCAATTCTAATTTGACTAACTATTATACTTTTGTGAGGCACTGTAGTAGCATGGATGAGAACTGATGTGGTATGGATGAGAACTGATGTGGCATGGATGAGCATGAATGGGAATGGATAAGCCGTGGATGGGGATGGCTGAGTGTGGATGGGATGACTGAGCATGAATGAGTATGGCTGAGTACGGCTGAGTACGGCTGGGTATGGCTGAGTATGGCTGAGTATGGCTTGGGATGGCTGGGTATGGCTGAGTATGGCTGAGTATGGCTGAGTATGGCTGGGTATGGCTGAGTATGGCTGGGTATGGCTGAGTATGGCTGGGTATGGCTAATTACGGCTGAGTATGGCTGGGTATGGCTGAATACGGCTGGGTATGGCAGAGTACGGCTGGGTATGGCTGAGTACGGGTGGGTATTGCTGAGTATGGCTGGGTATGGCTGGGTACGTCTGGGTATGGCTGAGTATGGCTGAGTATTGCTGGGTACAGCTGAGTATTGCTGGGTATGGCTGAGTACGGCTGAGTATGGCTGGGTATTGCTGGGTACAGCTGAGTATTGCTGAGTATGACTGAGTATGGCTGAGTATGGATGGGGGTGGATGGGATGGCTAAGCATGGATGAGTATTGCTAAGTATGGATGGATGGATGAGTATTGCTGAAGATGGATGGATGAGCATGGATGGATGAATGAGTATTGCTGAGTATGGATGGGATAACTGAGCATGAATGAGTATGGCTGAGTATGGCTGAGTACGGCTGAGTACAGCTGAGTAGAGCTGGGTACGGCTGAGTACGGCTGAGTATGGCTGGGTATGGCTGGAGTGGATGGGTACGGCTCAGTATGGCTGAGTACGGCTGGGTATGGCTAATTATGGCTGAGTATGGCTGGGTATGGCTGAGTATGGCTAGAGTATGGCTGGGTATACCTGGGTAGGGCTGAGTACGGCTGAGTATGGCTGAGTATTGCTGGGTACGGCTGAGTATTGCTGGGTACGGCTGAGTATTGCTGGGTATGGCTGGGTATGGCTGGATATGGCTGAGTATGGATGGGGGTGGATGGGATGGCTGAGTATGGATGGGGGTGGATGCAATGGCTGAGCATGGATAGATGGATGAGTATTGCTGAGTATGGATGACCCTGTTTGCTTGCTTCTGATTAGGTACCGTTTGTACTCTGATCTTCCTGTGTATGACCCAGCTTGCCTAGACTACGCTTTGCCTGATTCTACTGTAGTACCTTCATCTGCAGCGGTGAACTACAAGCCCCAGTTAACATCTATCCTCATCTGCAGCGGTAAACTACAAGGTCCAGCAAACATCTACCTTCATCTACAGCGGTGAACTACAAGTCCCAGCTGACCTGCTCTGCTCAGACCTGCTCATGGTATGTGCTCTTGTTCTTTAAACTCTTTGTATAATCAGAACACCTGAACTGTTACCTGTTATATGCTCCTAGCCTGACACCTTCCTTTCCGTTACAACTCGGAGGACCCCTCACAAGCGCAATGTCCCTGGTGTACAATACCACAGCCTACTCTGCTACACCGCCTATGGAACTGCTCGGCTATCTCTCTATACTGGGATAACTGTCATCACCTACATTCACAAAGTCACTAAGACCCAGTTATCCAAAGACCCCCTACTATGCCTTTTTGGATGTGAAGTCACAACCGCATCATCCTCATCGATGATATCTCACAACCTCTCACAATGGACCCAGATATACCTACTGGTGGCTCGCAGGGTGATTACGAGCAACTGGGTAAAACCTTCAACACCTTGCCTTCTGGCTGTACAACGAACGCTACTATCACCATTCAACATAGAAGGGCTGGAAACCATCATATTAAATTTTCAATCTACTCAGCGCTTCTTTGCCAGATGGCGAAAGTTTATGGAACTTACAATTACTCAGGTGGAACTAGAATCGGCTATACGACCCTTTCACTACACTGATTGGTATCTGAAACGAGACCTCATCAACTCCCTGGGCAAACTTAAACTACCAGAACCCAAAGAGCCATTTGACTCTTCCCTTCCCTATGTCCTAGAAATGGTAGGGGGCTACTAGCTCTCCATATCCCTTATTCATATATATTTTTTTATAGTTAGGCTTGTTTTTTTTTCTAAATCTACTTTAGCACGTTTCTTTTCTGTGATCATCACATACATGAGTTTTCCTTCATGCCTGAGGGTTGTATAAGATATTGTTGCATCACTTTTGTAACCTGTTTATTTTATTAACTATGGGTAAATTTGCATCCTTACCCCTCCCCCCCTTCCTACCTGCCCCTGTTTAAGACATGTATTTGCTTACTTTACAGAGTCTATGATTTTAGGCTCTACAGCTATGCACACGGTCGATTTTTGTCTTGTTATTGTGAAAATTCAATAAACATTTTTTCAACAAAAAAAAAGCCGATAGATGCATAAACATGCATGCTCAAATCATGCAAGGCTATTTACTTTCAGCCAATCAGGTTCTGTTGCATTGCAAAGTGCTGTCAATCTAACCTACAGTATTTTCCTACAGTGGAGGCTGCAAATGAAATGTTTAGGCATCTTATTGGTGGGGCAAAGACAGGGAGGACCTAATTAAATTGATGATGTTCATCCATAGTCATGATCATGAAGGGCAGATGGCACATGAAGCTGTCAAGCTGCATAGTGCATAGTGATAACAATATCATGGCCATGTGGTGGCGCAGAGATGTGTGAACCACAAGACAAGAGTAGTTATACATAATTCTGAATATTTTGGCCTTGTACTTATAAGGCAGTACAGCTGTTAGAGCAGTGAAGTTGCAGAGTGAAAGATATAGAGAGGAAGTAATGTGAGTTTTGTCTGTTGGCTTGAGTGTTGGTTTCTTCTTCCAATTCTGTCTTTGAAGCTTGTTCTCTCTGACCTTTAAAATCTTAGAAAATCACTAAAATGTCCCACAACCAAACCTAATGGCAAAGATGGCTGGGAATAAAGTGAACTCTCATAAGTGAATTAAGATTATAATTCTGTAGACCAGGACGACATTCTATCAAAATAGTTTTTACATATTAATATGTGCCTAAAGTAGGTAAAGTTAGAAGTTAAGATTCCAAACCAACAGCAAAAGTATTAGGAGCTCTCTTTCAGGGTTATATATGTGTAGCACCCTGATGTTTAGGCGGGGTTGCTATCAAATTTAGTTGCCAGGCGATAGTTGCCTTGGCCAATTGTTAGCAGATCAATTAATTCAGCTCTAAATCTGGACTTGTTGCACCCTTTCTCTTCTGTCACTTGGTGGCACTATGCTAGTGACATTAGATAAGACAGGGGCTTTGCAAGCTCAGATATGAATGGATGGGGTGTCTCAGCCAACGGGCAGGGATTTTTTTGGGGGCCTTGGCCTGCTGGGCGAACCTATTTATTTGGGTAGAGTCAGGTGATCAGGGTTTTGTGCCACCTGGATGACTGTCTGGGTGGACGTGTGTTGTGCTGCCCCGGGCTGCTAGGCCGGAAGCCTGAGGCCTATCCCAGGGACATTTGGCTGCTAGGCTGCCTGAGGGCCTTTCCAGGAGCGGGAGAGCAGCGTAGGGTTGGGACTGCTGGATTGTAGTCTAACCAAAAGTAGTGGTTCAGCCGGACGGGGAACCAGCTGTGGTCGGAGGTAGAAGGGGAAGCTGTCGCCACTAAGGGACCATTCGCCTTGTTACCGGAGACCACTGTGAGTAAGATGAAGCCGGTACCAGAGCAGTCTTCTCACAAGCCAGGGATGGTGAAGAAGGGGGAAAACTTCAGCGAGTGCCAGGCCAGGGACCCAGTGGGACAGCAGAGGTGACACTGCAGGGAAGAGGGGGTGACACTTGAGGAAGATACTGAGTTCTAAAAGTGAAAGAGCTCAGGGAATCCAGTGGCTATTGGTTTCGAAGTCTAGTGAAAGACTGGGCGTTCGTTGAGTGAAGATCCACAGTGAGTGACTGTGGAGTAAGCGGAGAACTGTTTGTGTTGCCAATAGTTGAATACAACTACCGTTAGTAACTGCTACAAGATTGTTGCCATAGGAGACAGCGGTCCTACCTATACAGAAGTGGTGTCCGACTGGAGGCCTTCACCTGTATAGCTGTCTTCCTGTAGAAGTCTCGGAATCTGCCAATTATCATTGCATCTACTTAAGGATGTTCTGACCCAACCCTCTCTCCCATAGTTCTGTTCAAGAGACAATAAATCTATCAGAAACCATGAATAAGACTGAGAGAGAAGTACAGGTAAATCACACTTGTTTAACCACTTGCCGACCGCCGCACGCCTATATACGTCGGCACAATGGCAGCGGTGGGCAAATGGGCATACCTGTACATCCCCTTTAAGAGGCAGGGATAGCAGGTGCATGCGCGCTGCGTACAGCGTGTCCGTGCCCGCGGGATCAGCGGACTTGATGTCCGACGGTCTCCCAGCGATCATGTCACGGAGCCTCAGAACAGGGAAGTGCCTATGTAAACAAGGCATTTCCCCATTCTGGCTTGTGTCATCGGGAGCGGTGATCGCTGAAGCCCATACCCCCCATAGTTAGAATCACTTCCTAGGACACACTTAACCCCTTCATCGCCCCCTAGTGGTTAACCCCTTCACTGCCAGTGTCATTTACACAGTAATCAGTGCATTTTTATAGCACTGATCACTGTATAAATGATAATGGTCCCAAAATAGTGTCAAAAGTGTCGATGTGTCCCCCATAATGTTGCAGTCCCGATAAAATTGCCGCCATTACTAATAAAAAATAAAATAAAAATAAAAATGTCATAAACTATCCCCTATTTTGTAGACGCTAAATTTTGCGCAAACCAATCCATGTACGCTTATTGCGATTTTTTTTACCAAAAATATGTAGAAGAATACATATCATCCTAAACTGAGGAAAGGATTTTTTTTTTATACATATTTTGGGGGGATATTTATTATAGCAATAAGTAAAAAATAATGCGTTTTTTTTCAAATTGTCGCTTTTTTTGTTTATAACGCAAAAAATAAAAACCACAGAGGTGATCAAATACCACCAAAAGAAAGCTCTATTTGTGGGAAAAAAAGGACGTCAATTTTGTTTGGGTGCAACGCCACACGACCGCGCAATTGTCAGTTTAAGCGACGCAGTGCTGAATCGCAAAAAGTGCTCTGGTCAGAAAGGGGGTAAAATCTTCCGGGACTGAAGCGGTTAAAAAAAATTAAAAAAGTTAAACAGAGTAAACGTAGTCAAAACATAGCCAGAGTTCAGGAACCGGAATAGATAGTCAGACAAGCCAAAACGTCAGGGAGCCAGAGAACAGTGTGGTAGAACAGCAAGCAGGATCTGGAGCCAGAAGGAATGTCAGCCCAACAAGTCTTTAACAGGAACACAGGAGAGCGTCTCTAGAGATGTGACCAAGGCGAAGGCAGAGATCATCTGGACTGGACGGCTTAAGTAGACAGGACTGATGAGCAGGATATCATCAACAGGTGAGTCATTGTGGAGAGATAGGAGCTGGCAATTAGCTGACAGCTGAGCAGACAGTTCAGAGAAGGAAGGGCTGAGCCCAGCCCTGACAAAATCTCTTTGTATTCAAAAAGTGTCTGACGCCCACCATTTCATCTTGCAGTACACCCACCATGCCTTGTAACCCACTCTACACAGAAGGATGTCAGTTGTCTCTAACACTGGAGTTCACCATTAGGCCTCAAGGGACCCGGGTCTTTGCTACATTTGGCGTCCAACGTGGGGCAAAGGCGTTATTTTTACAGAAACCACCCATAGCAACATGCTACAGCTACATCAGGATTTCATCTGGCTCCGTGGGAAAGTGTCAAGTAACCCCTTTACTTCGTATAGACTGTTTTATTGTGCATTCCAACAATGTGGGGAAGAACCAGCATGTCTCACCGCTCATGGGAGAGTATAAGCCTGGTCTTTTAACAGCTTATGCCAGTGCTGCAAGGGTTAAAACAGACTCCATTAAAGTTTTAGCGCACCGCGAAAGGAAAGAGGCGGGCGCTGAAATTCCCAGAAAGTATCTGTACCAATCCTTAGGCAGAGGGAGTAGCCCTCTCTGCAGAGGAAGACAAGGAAGTGCTGCCACGTGTGTCTTGTTGTAGGATGGAGAAGATGGCACAGTTTGGAAGTACTATGGTGGATTGGAAGATGTATGCTCTGGGTGTTGGCCGTGGTCTGATCGAGTCCATGGGCACTCTGACTGACACCGGAGTGCAGTATACACCTAAGGGTAGTATTGACCTGTACAAGGCTGGAGGCTATGAGGCCTTGGGACTGATCTGCGGGAAGTGTTTCGGCTTGGCCATGCATCTGAGGTTTTGGATCGTCTGTGGACGCTGCGGGGAACCCCTGCTTGAAGTAGTCTCACTAACCCACCCTCCTGGGAGCAGCACTGAAAGTCCACCTGCTATCACCCGGCTTGTGAGAGAAGCTGCTCCTCTTGTTTCTGTAGCTGCTCCAGGACCCAGTGCTCCGGTTATCCCTTGAGACCGGGGTCGAGCCCACCCGCTCTCCTTGATGGCGGAACCACCGGGGGAAAAGACACTGGAGTCGGGTAAGCCTGCAAAGGGTGAAAGTGGTGTCCCAGTGGGGGAGGTGATACCTGTGGCCATTAAGGAAGACAATACGGTTGTGCAAAACAAAGCCAGCTCCACGCGCAACTATCTTCCAGCCGAAGAATGCTCCAGAAACTTTATCATGGACTGGGAAGTGGACTGATAGTGATGAGGAGCAATTGTGTGATTTAGAGGAGGATGAAGTTCCCTCTGTGCCAGCAGCTAGTGTCAAAGTTCAATTGTCTGCCAGTGCAGCTCCCTTCTTATGCATTAAGTCCTTTAAAGAGGATCGTTGGGCAAGACGGGTTCCTAAAGTTGCATTGAACAAACCAATCCCGTTGATTGAGCCCCCGTTCACACCTATGCGAATTAGATGTGGGTTACATCACATCCAATTTGCAGGACATTTTAAAATACATTAATATGAATGCATCTGGTTCACATATGTGCGTTGCATTCCCACTGCGCATTGCACACAAAAAAAGTGTGCGTTTTCTGGGCATTGCGGTGCGAATTATAAGCCCATTATCTTCTATGGGAACGCATCTGATTCGAGACCCTAAAACACCCTAAAGATCGAGACCCTAAAGATCAATCCCCCTAGCCTCCGTCCACTAACCTCTAGAAGTTTCTTCAAATCATCCAGGCTAAATACAAATAACCCTGACTCAGATTCCATGACTCATGCTTAACCACGAGCCAAACTATGTTTCGGCTACTCTCACACTAGTAGCACATTAGAGGGTGCTACACACAAATGAATATACAATATCAAAAACAGAGTATGTACATTTGACATATAGAAAAAATATATACTGTATATACAGCAACCTAACTACAGCTCCCTGCAGCTAGCAAACATCAATGAAGGAAACATATGTACAAAAATGTACATATTACAAAAGGTATTTTCCAGATGGAGCACCTCCCCCTAAAGGAAAGCTCTCCCAACAGAAACTTTCCTGGAGAAATACTTTAAAAAGTCCAACACTCACCCAGGAAGAACACAGGACTGTGAAGATTGGGTAATCCTTAACTTGTAGGCCTTGTTCTGGGCTTGTATCCTACCCCTGTTGTTCGGCGGTCCTGTCTGGACCTGACCTTGGGCTTGGACATGGTTTGGTTGGTCTAGTTGGTCTAGTTTCTGTCCATCTGTTTAGAGTAATGGGTGCTTCACTTCTCCTGCCCATTCTGGCTGTTCAGAGGTAACAGTCTTCTCCATCCTTTCTGCCTTCCCCCTCAGGTAGTCCTGACTGCAAATTTTTAGCTTCCTGAGTGTACCCCCACTCTCATTTTTCCTCTGAGTCACTCCCCGGGGACCACTCAGTCTCTGCCTCTAGGGGCCCAAACTCAGCCTCCAGTCTGGGAGACCCCCAATCAATTACACCACCACTGTCACTCCCCACTGGCTCACCTGAGGAAACACTGTCATCACGATCTGGCCCCTTCCAGGTGGGGCTGACAGTGTGGACTTCAGCAACTGGCTTCTTTGGTGGGCTAGCTTGCACTGGGCTGGCATCTCGCACCTACCATTGTGGCTCATCCTTTTCCCAGACTGCACATCTCCGGCTCTTCCATAGCAGTAGTGGCAAATGCCTAAGCGATCACAGGCTCGCAAACCGCACACCTCGCAATCTCCTACAGCCAAATGGGATTCCTCTCTCCATTTAATGCAAAGTCCTGACTTCAGATGCACTGTGTATGTGACCAGGGGCCGGTGTCTTGCCGAGAAAGTTCCCTCGGCGGATAAGTCCCCCCCCTGTACTGCGCAGGCTCAGCGCCTGCGCAGTACGAACTACTGTCAGCCGCCGGAGATAGCCGAAGCTCAAACTCTTCAATCAGCTGTACACGGCGCCTGCGGCCTGGGTCCAGGTTCCTTCCCCACTATCCAAGTGGAATCTAAAAGAGCCGAGCGAAGCGAGGCCGTGCCCGAAGCGTGGCGAGCGAAGCGTGGCGAGCGAAGCGAGCCCGCGAGGGGCCCTCTTACAGGCGCCGTGTACAGCTGATTTTCAGCTATTCCGCTTCGGCTATTTCCGCTGGGAGGGGGGAACTTATCCACCGAGCGGAACATTCTCGGCAGAACACAGGTCACTGGGCACCAACTTTACTAGTAGCTCCTCACAGTGCCCACACTTCAGCCAAGCACCTATAGCTGCAGTGGGTCTTCGGCATTCAGGACACAGCAGGCACAATCTCTTCACTCTATTTATCATGCCGTGAGCGAATCCCCCGATGTTCCATTCGCACACTGGTATCCACCATCCAATACTCAGACATCGCCTCCTGCTTTGACTAACTGTGAACAAAGTACAGACAGGGTTAATCATGTTAAACATTACTTTGCAGCCCTCTTCTAAACAAAGTAAGGAGAGCGTGTAAAACTAGTCACAGATGGATCAAAATGTATCCGGTTTAGCAGGGACTGGCCACATTTCGATCCATCTATGGCTGTTCCCACTCAACAGAAGTTGATCTAACAATCGACTTCTGTCTAATAGGAATGTTAGAAAATTTGTATTTGATCAGCAGCAGCAACTGTCTGCAGCCCCATTCACACCAGAGCAGAGCGATTTTCTGGCGTTTTTAATTTAAGAGTTTTGCAAGCGAATTATAAGCAATTTAGAAGTGTATTACAAGCGCTTTACATGTGTATTCAAGCTTCAAGTGTTTTTATTTTAGCCAATAGAAAGCACTAGGGGGAGGAGAGCTTCTGCTTTGCCAGAAAACATGCAACAAAAAGCTTATAAAACACTTGTAAAACGCTCATGTTGACCTTTTTTCAAGTGTTCCCGTTGAAGTCTATGGGACCAATCTGCCTCTATTCTGCCTAAGAGAAGCTCATGTACTTTTTTGAGCAACAAGCGTTTTTCTACAGGCGACAAAAAGCTCAGATGTCAACAAGGGCCAATGAAATAAATGGAATTTTGTTTGTTTAGCGTATTAGAGCTACAAGTTTCAAGCAGAAAATCTCTCAGGTGTGAAGAGGGCCTCAGTGTTGTGACAGTAGAGGAAGTCCACTGTCAGAATGCAATAGCACAGTGAAGAGGATTTCTCCATGCACCTCCCTTGCGTGGATGGGGTAATCTGTTCGTTTTGGGTTTTTTTTAATCAGCCCGTTGGCTAATTGAATAAAAAAATGACCCATCTGTGGGCAGCCTAAGAAATTTTTAAGCTAGTAAAAGCCCCTTAGAAGGGTAACCAGACATTTTTAAATTAATGTTAAACTATGTTATGGTAACATGTAGAAAATATAAAGTAGGTGTTTTCCCAATTTGGCTGCAAAAGTAGAAATACATTTTAAACCTTCTTTGCGTTATGTTACGGTCTACAAAATGACAGCTAAGCTTTTAAGTTTTATTTTACAAACCTCTGAAAACCAAAACATACAGGCATTTTGGCATACAAGTGTGTCAACAGATTACACCAATTAATGTGATCACTTACATTATGAATAATTGTTTCAGAAGTGCTGCTAGGCAAGCAAAATGTAATTGCTGTCTAGGATGATGATCTCCTTCATTCAACCAGGGCAGCAATTTAATTTCCTTTCATGGGCGTAAGACGGCTAATCTTGTCCATACTGTTTAGTGCTATAAGCAATAAATTGTTGAGTCTCAAAGATAAGCAGTTCTGAGTGCAAAACCTTATCTGAAACAAGGAAAACAACTTTTTGTTCTAATAAATAGCCACCTCATGATGTTGGCTGCATAAAATCCCTAACTTTTATTTAAAGTGAAACACCACATTTAATGAGAAATTTAAAAAAAAGGAGTGTTATAGACATGTTTTAAGGCCTGGTTCACACCTATGCATGTTTTTGTGCATTTTCAGTTATGCAGAAACACACTACAGTCCATTTAACATGGTTTCCTATGGATAATGTTCACATCTATGCATTTTATGGAAAGGCCCAGGGATTTTTTTTCTGGTTTTTGGTTCCATAGACTTCAATGGATCAAAATTGTGTATTGAAAAATGCAAAATGCACCTGGAATATTCCAACTGCAACCTGCATAAGTGTGAACCAAGATTTCCTTGCTTCTCCACACAACAAATGTTGGTGTGGGTGACATATCCATGTACTTGTCAGGAACCAATACATGAATCTGTCACATGGGGGGTGTGGTACTGAATCTGGAGGGTCCACACCATGCTTCTTTCTAGCTAGGACACTGTCGGCTCTGTGGCCAACAGCATCATAGTAACAAATGACTGATCCCCGGCCATTCAGTTGACCGCCAAGATATTCCCCAGTTGATTGTAAGCAAAGAGGCAGGGATATGTAAATACCCAAATATGGCCATGGTCACTATTGGACAATATAGTCATTCAGCATGCCAGCCTCTTTGTTTACTTTCAACTGTCAGCCAGGAAATCTCCTGGAGGCAGGTGAATGGCCAGAGATCAGTCATCGGTTGCTAGGAAGTTTGCAGCTACTAGCATCCTAGCAACCACAAGCCTTGTGTGGAAAGCTGTCACATTAATGACAGCTTCCCAGTATATATTCCCAACTCTAAGCACTCTCTCTCCATGCCAATTCCATGCTGGTCTTAATTACTGTGACCCAGAGCTGTCTGAGGCTGTTTCACACTGACATCCTTCAGTTGGGATAGGAGTGTAGCTTTCTTAGTATAGGATGGTCTTAATTACTGGCAGTTTGCTTATCTGCAAGCTGGCAGTAAGTTGTTTTGAACCTGTTGCAGTCATAGCAATAGATTTTAAAAGCTTCAGTGGTACGAACAAAAACTGGCGCATGTGTCAGAATTGGTACTGAAACTGGCACAAAGCTTTTAATAATTAGGCACAGGTCATGTTACTACCAGGAAAGTGTCATTACCTTATTGATCAGTTATGTACATTGCAAGGATTTTTATCACACTTTAATGCAGAGTCTACTGTCCTGCTTAAAGGGGAGCTAAACCCTCCTATCCTTTTCAGCCAAGGAAGCTGCCATCTTGGCCTCTGTTTGATCTTAAACTGCCATGATGCTGCACATGTAATCAGTTATAACACCAGACATTTGATGATTTGATAGTTTGGTTGAGAGCACAACCAATGTGACAGTTACATTCCTGGCAAGTGTCGGGAATGAAATAGTTTTTTTAAACTGTTAAATCAATGGGTTTAGTTCCGCTTTAAACTGACTCATGCATTTCAATCACTTTCTACTTTCTACATTTAATATGACATATTTGTCTAGAGTGACATGATCAGTCTTAGTGATATAATGAGATAACTTCTGGAAATAGCAGTAAGTCAATCACATATGCAGGAAATTACATTCCTTGATGGCATTCTGTATACATGGATACAAAAAATAAATACACAAAATGGGGTTGTCATTGTTGGCATGGTTAAAGGAAGCAACATGTGAGAATCTTTGCCATTTTTAGAATACCGGACTTTAAATGGATTGTGAAACAATTATATGTTATATAATTTTTTTATGAGAATGGTGTTTTCCTTTACGTTAAACACAGTTGCTGGTAATGGTAGTAAAAGTGGGCTGTATTACATCTAATTAATAGTCATAGGTTTGTAGCACGGCCCCTAGGGGGCTGCTTGGATTTACCTGCTCATCTGCATCGCCATGACCCTGTGAACCTTGCAACCGACCTGACACTCTGGGTTCAGACATCATTGCAATACCTTTAAGTAATAAGACAACACTCAATGCGTTTATATTCTATTAACGTTTACAGGAATACTTCAGTTAAGGTCTGGTTGTACAAAGAGGTAATGATTTAACTGAGTGTGGGATAGCAGCTCATACTCAGTCGAATGTCCACCAAGGCAACAACAGAATAATATATACACCTATGTACAGTAGAATAGCACTTGGACATAACCTGAAAGGATAAACAAGTTAAGCAGCAATACTTACAGTACTTCTAGAAAGAGAAACCCAGGCCGGCCTGTTTAACCTCTGATCCTAATGAATGATGGAGATAAACATGGATGGTGTAAGGGCCCTTTAAGTAGGTGTGCAAAGATGGGCAATAGCCCTCTCACCAACGATCAGGCTGATTCAACCCCTTCCAGCTAGCGACTCCCGAATGGGTGTTCTGGCTGCAGATCGGCTTGTGATGAGTCCAATCTTGATCCAACAACGTGCACAAGAGCAGCAGCTGTGTCAGCTCTCTCCCTCCTCATTGGTTTAGAGACAGCAGCAGGAGATAATGGCTCCTGCTGCTGTTAAACACAGCCAGTGGGGAGGGAGTGGGGGCAGGGCCAAGCTGAGCTCTATGTGTTAATGGACACACAAAGTGAGGCTCGGGACCGAGCACACACTAGTGCCCCCAGAACAAGTGGCCTGCTATGGGGGCACTTGGTGGAGTCAGGAGCACCGGTGGGGGACCCAAGAATAGGAGGATCATCAGGGCTTCTCTGTCCAAAACCATTGCACAGAGCAGGTAGGAATGCCATTGGGGTTATTTGCTAAAGGCAAATCCACTTTGCAGTACAAGTGCACTTGGAAGTGCAGTCGCTGTAGATCCGAGGGGGGACATGCAAGGAAAATAAAAAACAGCATTTTAGCTTGCACATGATTGGATGATAAAATCAGCAGAGCTTCCCCTCATTTCAGATCTACCCCTCAGATTTAAAGCGGCCGCACTTCCAAGTGCAAAGTGGATTTGCCTTTTGTAAATAACCCCCAATGTTTGTTATTTTATTTAAAATAAATAAATAAATAAAGGATTTACAATCACTTTAAAGACAGCTAGTTGATTACTGCCACAAAATATTTTAATATGTGAGTACAACATTTCTCTTTGTCTTTTAATTTACAGGATTAAAGAAGGATTCTACACAATGCCAATGCATTCTACTGCCTTTTGCTATTCAATAAAAAAGAAAGCAAACTAGACTGGAGTAAGGCCCCTTTCACACTGGGGCGGTGAGTGCGTCGGCGCTAAAGCGCCGCTATCTTTAGCGGCGCTTTACCGTCAATTTTGCGGTGCTATTCGCCCGCTAGCGGGGAGCTTTTACCCCCTGCTAGCGGCCTAGAAAGGGTTAAAACCACGGCAAAGTGCTCCCCCAGCAGTGCTGTGCCGGCGGTATAGCCGCGCTGCCCATTCATTTCAATGGGCAGGAGCGGTGAAGGAGCAGTGTATACACCACTCCAAAGATGCCGCTTGCAGGAGTTTTTTTAACGTCCTGCAAGCGAACCGCTCCAGGGTGAAAGTTTTGGGCTTTCACACTGGAGAGACAGGAGAGGCTCTTTACAGGTGCTATGCAGGCATTATTTTTAGTGCTGTAGCGCCTGTAAGGCGCCTCAGTGTGAAAGGGGTCTAAGGCTGGCCATACATTAGTGTATATAATGTTTTGTATTCAATTTTCAATTAAATTTACTAAAATCATATAATATGAGGTGAAACCTAAACACTTTCAATTTTCAATTTCACTTTCAGGCCCTTGCACTACATACAGTAAATCTAAAGTAAATTGAATAAGAAAATTGTATAATGTATGCCCAGCTTAAAGGTGACGTTAGGTTCAAGGGAGCATAATTAAAACAGAGGTTATATTTCTCACACTAACAGTCATACATAAAAGGTATCTGTAATGAAGCATGTACCTGTATTAGAAGTCTCTGATGGAAGCAGGCACTCTCGTTCTGCATTCTAGATCTGAGTGAGAAATGTAAGTGAATTTGCAGCCCTGAAAATAATAGGCAACCTTTAAGTCAGGGAATAGAAGTGCCGGTCAGGGTTTTCTGGCGCATATATTTTGCTTGTGACAAAATCTCTTTAGGACCATACACACAGCTTTATATTTTTTACGCAATTTGAAAACACTAATAACAATCAGGCCATATTTGAGTTTACACTTAAATGATAACAAGCACTTTCAGAGGAATAGCTGTTCATCATGCCATGCATAGATGTTCCATTATGTATGAAAAGGTGCAACTGTTTCTGGCAGTGACCTGATTTGAATAAGCATGGGCAGATGCCACACCACCTGTCCTTCTTCATAACGCCCATGAATGTGAAGCCTTAACTATAACTGCCAGGGCCTGATTTATTAATTTAGCAAACTTGCTCACCAGGCTGTTGATCTTAGGCCAAACAGCAGGTATGCATTATTCTGATTTACAAAATTTTTTTTAAAAAAAGTCAGCACATACAACGATCTTGATATTGTGTCCTACGCCTACATACATTACATTTTAGAATTGAATTCAATTACTTTACAATGTTTTAATGCTATTTTAATTCTAGGGTTTTTTTTTCTAACATTGTAACCATATAAATGTGTCATAGTGAGTTACAAATAAATATCAGCATCTTATATTTAATACTGGCTAATCAGAAGCTGGAGTGGAACATAATAGGAAAACCAAATTTTGAGAGATGCGGATTATGCAGAGATAAGGAATGGAGAAAAGCGAGTAGCTCCAATGGTTCATTAAAAGTGTAAGTGAAGGTCAGGAATGGTTGGGGGCATGTCTGCATCATTGCAGAAGTGTGTTTAACACAACTTTATTGAGGAATAGAGAAAAGGCCTTAATCCAATAGGACTGAAAATATATACCAGTGCAAGTGCTCACTTTATGAGACAGCAAAGCTCTTATAAAGAGAACCTCTAATTAATAGGGTTATTCAGTAATCTAAATATTCAGCCTTCAATAGGAAATGGAGGAAATATGGAGGCTGCCATTGCTGACTTTACCTTTGTAAAAACATAGATATATGTTTGTCATTCTGATGCTATGGCTTCAATTACTTCTGAGTCGCAAACCGATAACAAGTATTAAGTATTAAGATAAGGATTTCTCACTTTTCTCTGTCATTTGCTTTTTCTGGGTCAATGACACAATCAGACACAGCCAGGCAACTAACATTTTCAAACAAACCCAGCAATGGCAACTCCCACCATTTTTCTTTATACATTTGTATTTATAACCAGGGATGAGCTTGGGTTCTGTTCAAACCCAAAAGTTAGCTGTATTGCTGGCTCAATGAGCTGCAGGCAGGAGATGTGGCCATATTAGGTCAATGATGTCACTAAAAGGGAGGTTGAATCAGCCTAGCAAGACACCAGATAAAAGCTTGACAGGGGCTTGAATTCCTCCATCTTCTACCGAAACTAAAATGTTTTGACTATAAATACCTTTTCATTTTCAATTTGAATGTATATAGGATCCTTACAGAAATCTGCCCCTGTCCATGAATACAGACAATTTTGAGAAAAAAATAAAGGATGGTGGATTATTTAAGCACAATGAAGGGAACAAAACCAAATGTAATTACTAAATGAGCAGGTGCACCAAGGATGTGATTCTCATCCACTAAGCATAAGCTTTGGTGCTTGGACTATATGTTTCGAAAATCAAATTAGAGGAGATGGCATTCTAAAAAATAATAATTATAACTATAATGATTATGATAATAATGCAGTTTGTGATGCTAATTAGTTCTGTTGGGTGATTTATTAAAGGAGTGTTTTTGTTTGTTTTTAATATTAGGCATCTAAAATCCAATTTTAGGTAGACAACCATATTGAGAAGAAGTTTAAGATTTGTTCTGCCAAAGTAAAATCAGATCCACTGCCAAGTGACTCCCATGTGTTAGCTCTCTGCAGAGATCGTAAAATGAATACCATAAGTATTATAGAGTTATTTAGAGTGATAACAAATTAACCTACTTATGAGGAAACAATAATATAGATAGATAGATAGGTAGATAGATAGATAGATAGATAGATAGATAGATAGATAGATAGATAGATAGATAGATAGATAGATAGATAGATAGATAGATAGATAGATAGATAGATAGATAGATATAGATATCTATCTATATACTTATAGATATATAAACTTTGGGCTAAATGTAACATTTTAGCTCTAACATTTAAGCCCTTTGGAAGCTTGAATACTACGTTTTTGTTTTGAAAGTTTGTTTGTTACTCTTTGTTATTTGTTTTGGCATTTGGATGGGTAGAGATGGAAGTGTTCAGCAAATATTGTTATTTTTTTCAATGCTATATATAAGGTTAAAATGCGTACTAAAAGAAAAAGGAAAAGTGACTTACTCAGGCTAATGTTTTCCACATCGTGTTGCTCAGATGTAGTTTAATATAGGTGTCTTTCATTTTGTTAAATGCCCCTTATTGTTACTATTCCTATGGAATCATTGCCAACACAGGGGGATAATCTTGTTTGAGTGTCAGCGGCGCTGCCAACATGAGAACTAAGGGGAGCGAGAGGAAGAAGTGAGCGGCTCGGACTAGGAGATGTATGAGATGTATGAACCGGGCCCGTCTAGACAAGAGTCATTCCCTTATCAGGGTCTGGGCCAGGGAAACCTTCTCCTGGGGGATGACAGGGGACCCACTATGATTTCATAAGGAAAATAAAGACATCATACGCTTCTCCAGACTCTTTGTGGCTCTATGCTTCAACTAACAAAACTGGGATTATACTGTGTTCTGGCTGCTCTTTAAAGGAATACAGAAATGTTAGTTTATGATAATAAAGTATACTAATCGTGTAAAATAATGACTCTGTATAGAGAAAAAGGCAATACAACAATGAGTAGAAATAGAAACCTTTATAGTTGTGTAATATGATGATGGTAAAATTATTATATATATACGTATGTAAAATACATACCCCAATATATATATATATATATGTTTAATACAGTATATAATAATATAATAATGCATTATTATATTATTATTATGTCATACAGTACTCTTAAAATAAAACAATCTAAGTGTATTTACACATATTGGGTGGATTTACTAAGGGAGTAAATAATGATTATTTAGCTAAACAAATAAACGGAAGAGTGTTCAGGGAAATGTTTAAAAAATGAATTAAAGCGTGACTGTATGATATTAATTAACTTTGTTCACTAGGTAAAGTTTTATTTATTTATTTATTGAGAGAGAGAGAGAGAGAGAGAGAGAGAGAGAGAGAGAGAGAGAGAGAGAGAGAGAGAGAGAGACGAAAAGACAGAGAGGAATATAGATCAGCACATTTACATATGTGATATTTATCCATATTAAAGATAGATAGATATATATATGATAGATAGATAGATAGATAGATAGATAGATAGATAGATAGATAGATAGATAGATAGATAGATAGATAGATAGATAGATAGATAGATAACTATTAATAACTATTAATGTTATTTTGTACAGTACTATTAGAATCAAAAGTGTATATACACATATTTGGTGGGATTGGTCAAGGAGTAAATGATGATTATTTAGCATGAGAAATAAACTGAAGAGTGTTTAAGAAAATTAAAAAATATTTTTTTTTTAGGTGAATGGATGATAATAATTAACTTTATT
This sequence comes from Lithobates clamitans, assembly GCA_037952925.1. Taxonomy (NCBI): domain Eukaryota; kingdom Metazoa; phylum Chordata; class Amphibia; order Anura; family Ranidae; genus Lithobates; species Lithobates clamitans. Next base: position 1,645,111 of record JBBGZY010000661.1, read on the forward strand.
CACTAGGGAAAGAGAGAGAGAGAGAGAGACGAAAAGACAGATGAATATAGGTCAGCATAATCATATATATGGTATTTATATATAATATATGTAGAAAAAGAGAGATAGATATGAACTATTAATATTATTTTGTACAGTACTCTCAGAATCAAAGTGCATATACACATATTTGATTGGATTGGTCAAGGAGTAAATGATGATTATTTAGCATGAGAAATAAACTGAAGAGTGTTTAGGAAAATGAAAAAATATATATTTTAAAAAATATATTTTTTTTTAGGTGAATACATGATAATAATTAACGTTATTCACTAGGGAAAGAGAGGGAGAGAGAGAGAGAGAGAGAGAGAGAGAGAGAGAGAGAGAGAGAGAGAGAGAGAGAGAGAGAGAGAGAGAGAGAGAGAGAGAGAGAGAGAGAGAGAGAGAGGAGAGGAGAGAGAGGAGTTAGATAGATAGATAGATAGATAGATAGATAGATAGATAGATAGATAGATAGATAGATAGATAGATAGATAGATAGATAGATAGATAGATAGATAGATAGATAGATAGATAAAAGACCTATTATGAATGATCTATTTATCAGATATTGTTATGGATGTAGTTGTCAATACATTTATATGTCAGGAAAACAGGGGATCATTTAGTGATCACTTAGGGTGATTGGGATTGATTTTAAAATACAGCCTGAAAAGTATTGTTTTTTTCTTATTAACTACCATATGTTCTTTAATTGTTCCATTGGTGCGGAACTATGCAGGAATACATTGTAATGGGTTTGTAGTGAAGTCCCATCTCCCAGCAGCAATAGTATCAGTGCAGATGTGAAGGAACAGCAGTAAAGAGGTGCAGATAGGCAGTGTTGATTTAAGGAAAAGGCCAGGACATTAATAGACACATAGCAGAGATATGTCATTGTAACAAAACAGATCTATCAATGTACCTGCAGTCAGGAGGATTGTGCTGACTGTGTTTTCCCATAGTCTGCTTCAGGAGTCTTGTTCAGATTAGTGAGAAAATGGTGTGTTGTGAAGTGGATTAACCCCACTGAGAGAGGGGTCTGGAGGAGATAGTGAGAGGATGCAGACTATACAAATGTTGCCACACAGTCTCCGCAAACAGCCTGAATACAAGTGACAAGATCTCCTCTACACTGACCATTACACAGCCCTTCATTTCCATTCCTTCATTAGAGTCCGATTAGACTTTTATCTAAAATATTGTCTTATGTTTTATAGTTCTAAATTATATGACTATCTTATCACTATCTAAAATATACATCTCCTTAAACATAAAAGGATAATAAGAATAAAGGTATCATTACAAGAATAGTAAAGAAGCATCATATATTCTTTTGGTATTTAAATGTAATAAGAAATTGATATAATAATAAATAACATCAATTTTGTTTATCTTTTGCACTGTATGGCTTATAGGATCTCATATGCATAATTTGATACTGTTGTTATAGCTGTATTTATATTCACTTATTATTATAGCCAATCGTTAAATAGACAACATGAGGGAGATAATAGTTATAGTAGTAGTAAAAACCATACTATACATGAGTAACAATAAAAAAAAATCTATGTATATATACATAGATACATAGATATAAACAGTATATATATATATATATATATGTATATATATATATATATATACTGTTTATATCTATATATATCTATCCCTTCCTATATATAGAGAGAGAGAGAGAGAGAGAGAGAGAGAGAGAGAGAGATAAACAGTATATATTTAGATATATATAGAGAGATATATCTATATATCTATATCTATACCTATTTATATATAGGTAGATAGCTAGATAGACAGATATATATATATATATATATATATATATATATATATATATATATATATATATATATATATATATATATATATATATATATATATATATATATATCAAATATATAATAAATAAAAATATAAATAAATTGTGTGTGTATGTATATATATTTGTAGAGAGAGAAAGAGAGAGAGATGCCTATATACATATCCAAGAGAGAGAGAGAGAGAATTTAATATGTATATGTTATTATAATTATTATGACTATTATGATTATTTGAATTATTATTATTGCTGTTGTTATTCTTTTCATATTATTTATTTATTAGATAACAATATAACATTTTACCTACACACAGCATGCATTTTGTATACACGTTGACATTTACATTATCTATACTTTGCATGTTGTTGTTGTTGTTATTTAATTATAATAATAATATTCTTATTATTGGTAGTAGTAGCATAAGTGCTGCTATTATTGTTGCTGTTGTTGTTTTTATTATTATTACAATATGATCATTGTTGTTATTATTATTAATATTAAATAATAATACTAATAATTTATTATTATCATCAT